>JAXQQM020072011.1:0-87210 GCA_034641835.2 Pinus albicaulis
TCTTTGCATAATTGGGAATGAACCTTCTCAGGAAGTTTATTCTCCCCAGGAATACCTGTATTTCCTTTTTATTTCGTGGGAGGGAAATTTCATTGATCACCTCTACCCTTTTCCAGTCAATTTTCACTCCCTCCTTAGTTACCATGTGCCCCAACAGCTTTCCTTCTTCCAAGGTGAACATGGACTTTTGGGGGTTCAAGGATAGTCCGTACCTGCGGCACTTCTCGAAGGTCTAGAGAATATGTTCAATATGCTCATCATCACACTTTGAGAACATAGTGATATTATCCATATAAATCACTACAAACTTATCTTTTTCCCCTACAAAAGTAATATCCATTGCGCATTGGAAGGTGGCACCAGCATTGATTAGACGAGCGACATTTGGGCGTACATGAAGGTTCCCCATGGTGTGGTGAATGATGTTTTCTTATGATCTTCCGGGAGGACTGCCACCTGATTATATCCCAAGAAGCCATCCATCATGGACATTCGGGAGGATCCCACCACCTTTTGAAAAATATGGTCCATCTTCGGGAGGGGGTAATTGTCTTTGAGCGAAGACCTATTGAGATTTCGGAAGTCCACACACAATATTATTTCTCCATTCTTCTTTCTCACCGGGACCAAGTTGGCCACCCACTCCAAATATCTCAGGGGAACAATGATTTTAGCTTGTAATTGCTTTTTGATCTCTTTTTCAATTGCTAGGAGCAACAATGGATTGATCTGCCTCAGTTTCTGCTTATGAGGCTTGGTGTCTCCTTTGAGAGGTATTTTGCATTGTATGACATCAATGTTGAAAGTCTTCAAATCCTAGTATGACCAAGCGAAGACATATTTATATGCTTGGAACATTTGGATATATTGGGCCCAATACTCTTCAGGAACTCCCTTGGACAACTTTACCACCTTTGGGTCTTCCTCTATTCCAATATTTATATCATTGACATGGTCATCCTATATCGCTTTACTAGGGTTGGCTGGGATTTCATTTCTGTCAAAAATTATTTCCAATGGCACAAGGCCTCTGGGAATGACATTTACTTTGAGCTGTAAAATGCGGTGCCCAGTGAATGTCTCCTCCCATTTGGTTTGCAGCTGATCATTGGGCCCTTCTTCCACTTAATCAATCACCAAATTGGAGAATTCGCCAACCATTTCCATGAAGCATTTAACTTGTTGTTAATCCTCAAAGATCTGCTAGTGCTTCACATTATCGGGAATGGAGGGGTGATATCGTACCTCAACCTCATACCTGAGTAGAGGATTTTGTGGTGGGCGGAAATTGCTGGGTGCCACAGCGAGCGAGTCAGACATCCAATTCTGGTCCCTCAGCATGAATTGTATGTTAAAAGACAAGAAATATTTCTCCACCAAGTCCCACACTTCATTTCTATAGGCTCTGAGATGTGGATGTTTAGCTTGGAACTGATTTCTGACTTGACTTACTACTAGTTCTGAGTCCCCGAAAAATTTTAGGTTCTGAATATTCATATTTTGCGCTGTCTATAGTCCTAGTAGCAGAGCTTCATATTCAGCCACATTTTTTGTGGCTTCGTACTCCATTTTTAAAGAGAGAGGGAGAAAACATCCTTCAGGTGACATAAAGAGTCCCCCGGCTCCATTCCCTTCTCGCGAATTGGCCCCATTAAAATGCAAGGTCCAGATCTTTTCTTCATCTTTACTCATGGGTTATTTTTGTTTTAGAGGGTGGAATTTAGATTCCTATAGGAAATACTCATCCTCTTCGAACATGAGACAAGAAAATTTTCCTTCTTTACCATATACTGGGGAGTTCGTAAAGCCATTAGCTTTGGTGACCATCTTCACGAACCTGGATTCACGGTATAACCTCCTTTATTCCCCTCCAAATAATGGAATAGTAGCGTAAGTGAGATCTAACTTAATTGACCTGCCAATATTTGATCCCCAATATCTAGACAAAAACATCCCAAATCGGGCTGAGACATTAGCTACCACGATATCCATCACCATGCTCTTAGCTGGGATCTGGGCTAGATTTACCACTAGATATTTTATCATGCCCATGAAAATTACCCTCTTGGAATCAAAATAATATTGATCTTTATATAGTTTGGTAATCTTCAGCCCCAACTGCTCCATGCCAGACATCGAAAATAGGTTGTCTGAAGCCCCTGAATCTAGCATGCAATTGTGTAGGAACATGTCATGAATAACTAGAGACACATAGAATGGGGGGGTTGCTGAGTCCAACTCTTCTACATGGGGGCCAAAGACTACCATGGGTATTTCCTCCTAGAGATTGAGACTATATACGAAGGCTGCTTTAAGAGTTTGACTAGTGGAACTGGGATTTATACCTTTTCTAACTCTTTCTAGAGGTTCAATATTACAGGGTTCCTTTCTGTAATTCCTTCCTTATGTTTCTCTTTAGGGTGGACTGGTAAGTTGGAGGTTGCAGCAGAAGCCTTGTGATTTGCAGGGGGATCGAGAACTGGCTTTTTGGAGGAAGAGGCAGTGGCTTTATGGTGCACAGGCTCTTCTATGGGCTTTTTCCCCTTGCTGACAGAATTTGTAGAGGTTTGCTCTTTTGGTGTGGGTTCTTCATCTTGCTCTTGTACTCAGGTCCTCTTTCTAGAGGATTTGAGGTCATACTTCTTATGGAGCTGAGCTTGCATGAAGTCCAAAAATTGCTTGCAGTAAACATCAACATCTCAATCTTCTAGGGAAACTTCTTTCTCTTCTAGCTCCTCTTGCAGAGTAAGCTCCCCCTCTTCATATTTTGAGTAAGAAAGGAATTGATCTTCATAAAAATTAGGAGCTTCCTCATTTTATCCTTCCACTTTCCCTTCTAAATATAGAGGAGGTTGGATGTGATCTTGTTGCTCCTTCCTTTCCCGCTGTAATAATTGTAGAGGTAGTTTCCGGTACTGTGGATTGAAACCTATATTAGGGTCCATTTGGTTGGGTCGAGGAGAGGAATTCTTAGCCTCCAACTAAAGATTCACTAGCTTTTTGGAGAGGTTCTTAATCATTTTTTTCATCTCTTCAATATCATACTCTGATGCTTCTCTTTCTTGATTAGAGGAAGAAGCCTCCTCCTTACCCCTTCTCCTGGCCTCATGCTCTGTTCTTCCTTTGGATTTTCCTGTAGAAGAAAAGTTCGCTTCTGCCTCTAGAGCATCGGTCTAGATTTGATCTAGGTATGAAGATTTTCTCTCTCTCAAGGTGAATCCAAACTCAGACTCAAATGCTCCAGCAAAAAACACTTTGGTCGCTACTTGAGGAGGCTTAATATTAGTCGGTAGATTATTGTACAACTTACTGAATCGTTTTATAAATTACGTTACATCTTAATTGTGTTTCTTCTTCAGGGCATTGAACTTTGTGAGGATGTAACCGTGATCCCTTTTTTCTCCCCATTTTTGGGTAAAATAATTTTCCATTTCCCTCCCGCGGTGGACTCGCTTTGTTAGAAAGAGATTTGAAACCACTTTTCGTGTGCTTCTCCCATCCAAGACCTAGACAAAAGAATCAACACCACATCCAAGTGTTCCACTTTGACGTTTTCAGCGAAAGCGTGAAGTCCTCACATGCTTCAAGAAGTGCATCATTTTCCCTGTGTGAACTACAAAGAGATTTAGGTAGTCCTATGTATGCCATCATTTAGAACTCGGGGGCAAGGAAAATGAGTGCACATTTGTTAAGGGGGAAACCCGGCACAGCCATGGGAGGCATTGGAGGGACATGACTTGGATTTGGGTGGAGTACAATAGGTATATGTTCATAGTGGATTTGGATACAATTCAGATGAGTTCTAGGGTATGGTAAATTTTTTGACTTCCTTGGCCTGAGTGAATAATACAAGGGAGGCAGAGGGATTTCAATGACTTGGTTTTTATTTTATATTAGAAATGCATACGACAGAGGTTTCGGTGGAGACTACACACACGGGCCGTGATCCAGGTCATAGAATTCCAAATTTTTGGGATGAGGAAAACGAGTCATTCTAACGAGCAGAATGAGGGTAGTTTAGCTTGGATTGTGCTCTTTTCTTTCCAAGATTCTCTTGAATATAATTTTTCAGATCATATACGTACGTGGTTCTCAACAGAGGTATCCACCTAGATGTGGCTTCGGTGTATGCCAGGATTGTAGCCGTTTTATATTGACAGTGGAGTCACCAAGGTGAGCTTTGTGCAACGCTCAACCCTTGGTGCTCACCGATTGAAGGGTGAAAATGATGTCGTATTCCAGAAAATATTTTCAAATTGTTCGTTGGCAACGGCCAAAAAGATGTTGTCACTCAGAGATAGTGTTGAGTTGAGGAGATTCGTTTAGGACATATTAAAATGAGGAGGTCATCTCGGTTCTCTTTATGTTCTTTGGAACGTACCTCCTGATATCAACTGATGGAATTGTTTGATTCAGGGTTCTAGACAACAAAGGAGCGTAGTAATAATGTGAACTTTTATTGTGGGTGAGAAAAGGATCACTCGTAATGGGCATGTAGACGTAATGAACTTCATTTTTTTTTGGAAAATAGGCTTCTTACATGGAACCAACGAATGTTAAAGACAATGAGGATGGACACCACGAAGAATTAAGGCGGTAAGTCGAGTGGGGCGGGCTACTTTCAAGGCATAAGAATCCACCCCTCTAGATACTTAACAGTGATTAAGATAAGAATTTTGGAACAAAATCATCCACCAGCCCACTAAGGTACCATTACGGTGGTAACATGTACGAGTATCATTCAAGATAAATTTATAAATAATCTAATGAAGAACCCACATTCTCAACGCATGATAATAGGGATAGAAAGTGTGACGAAACAGAGCAATAGAGGAAACCAAACACAAAAGAGGCATACATATTGTTCATAAGTCCAAAGAGGAATCCATTATATTATTTATTCAAAATGGCTCTTCCAGATATACATTAAGAGAAATTCTCAAGATTACAAATTGCGCTACATGTACTATGCACTTCAAACTTCCGCAGAATTCACCTTTACTTCGTCTCCAAGTTCCCTTCCTATAGTTGTTACATGGGCATCATGTCCCGTATATTTCTTCAAACAAAATAGAGTCTTTATTGATCTTACAAATGCCTCCTATCTAAATCAAAAAATGATGCTACAGAATCCTTCATCACATCCGAATCAAGATGTCCGACACAAAAATAACAAAAAAATAGCAATATAAATGCAGATAGTGTACATGGTGAAATCGAGATTTCACCCAATTTTACATTACATTGAATTTGAAAATCAAAATAAAAACTAAGGCTACTTGGGCCTCGATCACGATGTCCATTAGTGAGTATGATGTGGGGAGTGCAAAAACCTTCCGAGTGTAGTGATCTCGAATGAAGACGGAGGATCCAGTCGATGAGGCAAATGATTTCAGTCGTAGTGAAGTAGAGAAAATCGAGATTCACGTATTCATAAAATTTTTCCGCATGACCGTTCGGGGTAGTCATTGTGGTGAAAGATTCGAACATAGACTGCAGCGGGAGTCGGGATATACTCAAAATGGTAGCAAGAATCTCTTTGAACTGAGTTAGGGAGAAATAATTCCTTACATAGTGTTGTTACTAAGGAGTCTTTTAGCTGAGGTCTTTCTAATGTTATGTCCGCTCAGACTTGATCTCTAATATTTTTCATCATAAGAGGTTATGGGAAGAAATGTGTCAATTGCTAGTCCCGTATACGGAGGCCATATTCTACCATCTTGCGCCATTGATCAATCTCTCCGACTCCCTTGACACTAAAGAGCCTGTGTCCTGTAATGCTTATGTTTTATTTTCTTTTCTCGATCATCTTACCGACCTCCATGATAGTCCTGGAATGCCTGACCACTCCTTGGGTGATCAATTTTCGGACACGAGTTCGTTGAGATACCCGATATATTTTGCTGTCAGCTTTCTATTCTCCTTCAAGGGATTAACCTCCAGCTTTTCCCTTATAAGGCCTCGAATAGCACTCTCTCTTATTGTGATTAGTCATTACAAGGAGCTCCTTAATGTCGCTTGACCTCTCGTTATGATTCTCTTGAGACCATTTTCTTGCTTCTACTAACAAAATGTTACCCTTAAGTCAAGCTGTGTCTTTTGATAAAATTTCATGTACTTGGGGTTTCCCTAAAAAAGAGGCCTTCTATGTCTTTATAGGATGATAACATATTTTGATTCTATAAGTACCAGCCTTCAGTTTAGAGTCAAAGAAGTAGTGTGTGTTTCTATCTTCTGACATCCTCGCACCGCTGTAGCCTTGCTAGATATTCCGCACTCTCATGATCTATGGTACATGAACCAGGATGTATGTTCACCCCAGCCTAAGTTGTATCTCCGACAACCCTTATTTAGCCCAATCCATTCTTTTCCTTTGAGCAATCTCTTCCTCCCTTTCGCCCAGGGAATTAGGTTTATGTGATTTTTTTTCCTTTCCAATTCGGGAAATTTCCTCGGTTTTAATATGTTCGTAATGAGGATATTTAATTTTCGCCTCAATTATTGTACCTCCAACTCGTTTTTGGTGTAGAAAGGACCTATGAAGGTTGAATTGGCATCAACTCCTTCCCTCTTATAAATTCTTTGTAGTTCTCCACCAGAAGTGCCTGTTTAGTGCTAGCTCTTCCCTTTGTTGTGTCTTCATGTGAGTCAATTTCCTCGGTCCTCTCGCAAGGTGACCATATTTTACTACCCTCACTCCACAAGATGTCCCCGATACACTGCAGATCTAATCTTGACCGGGCAGTGGGAATGGAAGCTAAGTTCAAAATTATTTCCAGACTTTAATAAATATCATATGTATGGGATGAGTGCTTGAATGTTGGATGTCCAATATGAGTTTCTTCATCTGCTATCTAGGACCGAGGAGAGCCGAGATGATGTTTGTCAATGAACCGAGGTGTTCAGCCTCAGCTTTCCTGCAGATTTTTCCTGGTCTTCATTTATCTTTTGACCAGTATTTTCCCAATATGACCACGCAGAAAGCTCAAGGCTTAAGAAGAGTGCGAATCAAAGGAGAGAGAATCCCGTTTGTATTTGTCGTGCTCACAAGGGAGACCGCCACTAGTATTCGGTGCCCAGTCCTCGCCCCCGGGCCACGTTTTTATTGGGGCCCTTCCATCCTCCTCCACCCTTAGTATCTTGGGCTTCTGTTTTGTCTTTCCGCCTCAACGAGTAGTTTGTGTCCTTTTCCTTAGTAGTTGGGGATTCAGCCTCCGTCTCCCTCATCCAGCGTCAGCTGTGTATTAGAGTTACCTTTCCATTCAATAAGAGGCCTAGGTTCATGTGCATGCCAGGCGGATTGAATCTTCTTCTTTCTTGCGTGTGATGAACCTCTTTAGATCATCATAGTGCCGTACATCTCCCCATGAGAAATTCATTCCCACAACATCCTTTTCGTCAGTGAGAGGTGCATACCTTTAACTAATGTGAAAGGGCTCACATAATTTGGGTTAATAAAAGATGTATCCATTTTCGGGCATGAAGTAGGGTTTGGTCGACACTTAGACCACGGATGAACCCTAGGCTAAAATCCTCATGGATGGGAACATCAGCAAGTGATAAGGAGGTACTTCAAACACCATAGACAATTAAATCTTGGTGATCTTCAACATGTACCAACTGTCTGTGCAATCTGTTTACTAAATTGGAGCCATTCCTTTTGCCTGGGAAAATTCGGGCAGGAGTCATGTATGATAAAGATGTGGCCATGGACATGAAGTCGGTAACGAATTTCACATACCCCTTCCCTCTCGGGATGCCGGAAAACGCGTAGTCCACTCTCGAAACATATTTTGTTCACATCCAAGTCACTTGGAGAACCCGTTGAGGCCTAGGCCTTCAAAATTGTCCAGACGCTTAAATAGAATAAAAAGAAAACCATATAACATTGAAAGAGTAGAAGGAAAGACATATCTTGAACTCGGGATTTGATAGCCAGTGGTTTGTAAAATAAGATACCCAAAAGGATCTCAACCTACATCACGAGCCAGAAACCTCAAACCTCGCTCTTTAGTCACCATATCGGCATCTTCAAACCCCAACACTCACGAGATGACCACTTTAGAATAATGATGCTGCTGAATGATGAAATGGCAGAATATGTGTGAGGAATCTAATAAAGTAGTTTTAGATGACTGAGGGAAACCACTCATTTTTTCCAAGGGTTGATTCGATAAATAGCAGGAGAGAGTGACTTCTCTAAAGGAACTCGACACGTCCCGAAGCGAGAGGAGGCTTGTAGGGATTTTCTAATGAGTCGGGGGAGCAATCTCAAGAGCCCGCTTCCTTGAGTGGAAAGGAAGATGTCCTTATGCTCGATGTAGGCCTCCTAAGAAAGACACAAACTCGGGAATGGATGGGGTTGTCGTGGAAATTTGGTAGTAAAGCCCTAACTCGACGACTTTAAACATGTCTTTTCCCCACTTAAAATCAAAGAGCTCAGCCTCGTGTGGGCTTGGGCATTGAATATGTGACATATTAGCTGCGAGTTGGGAGGAACATCATGAGAGGGGTTCGAGTCCGTTAAGAGCAATCCCTGACTCCTGCGAGCTTGGTAAGCTCTCGGTGCGCAGCGTTTCATTTTTCCATGATACCCTGAATAACAAGAAGCAAAATAATGGAAAGGGACACTACCAAATACCCAGCAAGTAGTGAGTGTACAGGAAAGTGACACAAATGAGTGAAAAGGAAACAATACTTGGAGTTTTCTACACCGCCCGACAAAGTGAAATACCGGTAAAATGGGGTACTGGCACCAATATCCGAGAGTAAACTCGCGCGTAAACATGGTTTCATCGAGATTATCAAGGTGGTGAGACACATGTGGTGGGGCTAGCGTCATGAGGACACCGACAATGGGACATGTGGCACATGTTGGTTAGCCAACAATGGCCGTAGGTGGGGGCCATGTGCTAGACAAGAGGGTGCCTGCATCACACTCTGCTGTGACTTTGACGGGCCCATTCAATCTTAGTGGTTGACAAAGAGCCCATCTCTTTTCCTTCCCCATGGAAATGTTCGATTGGCCGCGAGGAGGGATAACGTCGGCCCTCTCCGCCAGGTTGGCTTTAGCCACCTTTGTTCTTCGATGTCGATTTGAAATGACCATATGCCACATGCGTTGTGGTGGCTCCGCCACTGAAGAAAAATACATTGCCTTTGGGGAGGGGTGATCACTAACTTCTCTTCATCCCGTCCACCCACTGGGCGACGCTCATTTTTGCAAGCCTCTCTGATAGATCAGGCGCTCCTGTCCTCTGAACCACGTTTTCGCACATTCGCTCCTCTTGTCTACCTTTTTATAGATCACAAGCCACCAAATACTATTCAGTCATATATTCCCTGGTTAGTTTGATATTATGTAATTTTCTAGAGCAATTTAGCAGTTCCTCCGCCTGTAACCATCACTTGACATTCTAGTGTTGTGGTAGAAACAATTCACCTCGTCATCTTGGCTAATTTTAATAAAATTTATGGTATCACCTAAATCATTCAACACTATTATCCTTTTTCTTCTTGATATGTCCTTCTATCTTGTAGTTTGAGGATGTTAATTCCTGCCAAAGCATTGTACACATATTATGTCGAACTCATTTCTTCTTCTTATAGGGTTGGTTCCCGGTGTATATCCTCTTTGTTTGAAGTTTCTTGCCCATTTTCTTCTCCTCTTCACACCTGTGTAAAATAATTTCTTTCTTAGCATGCCTATGGCCTTTAGTGTGTATTTTCTATCGAACTCCGTAGCAAAGCTCTTTACTCATTTTTCTTCCAATTGTTGTGTCAACCTTTGTAGGTTGTGGGAGTCTAGGAGCAGGAAACACTTCTATCTTTATAGATGTGAGTAGTAGGCCCTCGTCGCCATAATTTTACATTCAATTTTTCTGCCAACCCGAATGCCTTCTCCAATGAATCATGCTCCCAAATTAACTGCCATCTTGGATGTTATCCTCTTTAAAGTCTCTTATGAAGACATCAATCATAGTGTTCTATGAATATCATTACCCTTATATTCAAATTTGGGAGTCCCTAATGTCCACCACCGAACCCCTTATATTTGAGATTTATCAATTGCTAAAAAATGTGTTTCTTTGTATCTCATAATAAGCAATGCTCTTGGTAACAATTATCATGAATTTTTTTTTAGGGGAGAAAAGCCATTATTACCATACAAATGTATTTTGTTCACATAAATTTACATAATGCATACCTTGTGTTTTTCACATTATTGACTAAAATATTACTCCATCCGTAGTATCCTTTTTATGGATCTCTGCCATCAAAATTCCTCATATTGATACTGAATATGCGGTGTCTTCCATCCAACATTAGAGTTTATGTAAATCAAGATTAACATTTATTTTTTTTCTCATCATGAGTTTCCTCTACTATCCTTTCGCCATTAGGAATCATTTCTCGTATCAACTTTGTATTTGTTCTTCCATGTCTTCTTTATATCATTATCTTTCATGTTTTCCATTTTTTGTTCCATGTCTTCCATGTCATTATTTAAACCATCCATCTTAGTTTCCACGCATTTCTTCAACCATTTGTTCAGCTTCCATGACCATCTCCAAACCATCCATCTTAGCTCTTATGCCTTTCTTCAAACATCCATTTCATTTTTTGCCTTTTGAAAAGAGCGTAATCTAAGTAACTTTCTCTTGTATTTTTGATATATCATATTTCACTCTCTTCATCTTCATGAGTCATAGGAGAGTATTCGAGGCTAAATGTTGAGTTATTTATAGAATTTAAAACCAATATTGATATCTATGTTTCAATATTCTCTTAGAATCACTTCAAAACTGATTTTTCAAACAAGACTGTGAAATTTGAAAACAAATACATGACCTTTCTTGGTTTTCTGAGCTCGATATTGAAATCCAATTATCTTTGTATTTCGGACTTATTATCTAAAATTGTCCTATAGTAGCCCTTTGAATCTTAGCTTTCCACATGCCGGACTCGATTTGGATTCTTCAAAGAAAAATTATTCCACCCTCCACAATGACCTAATTATGGACTAATGAGAGGTTGCAGAGTGGGGTGCCACGTGTCACTGCTTCTCCTTCAGCTCGGGTTATATAGGGCGTGAAATTCATGTTCTCATGGTACTTCCTCTGGCCCACTTTTACATAATTCCACCCAATGCCTGCAGAGACAAGCATTGCATTTTCCGTTTGCCCCTTGAGATGAAATTGGAGTCTCAAACACCCAGGTCCTATAGACTGGTATTCCTAGAAAAATTTAACCAAGATCTAAATTTTTTACACAAATTTCCTCACAAAGATTTTGGCTTCTGATTTTGGAAATGAGCTTCTTCAAATTTCTAACCTTAGAAAAATTATAGCAAAAATTCCACATTGACCTGCTTAGGTGAAGCTTAGGAGCCCGAAAACCCAGAATCCAAATCTCTTATGCCCAAATATTATGAAACCATCCAAAAATAGAAGAAAAAGAGAGATCACAACACCTGAAATATTGTAATTTCAAGGGGAAACCTCCTTTATTTATACAAACTCTCTATATATAGGAGTCCATGGGATCACAATATAATGCTAGTCGACTCCGACAATAATAATTTAAAGGCACAATAATAATAATATTAGGTTACATGGGTACACTTAAATAAAATAAGGGCTACACTAACAAAATAAGTACCAGCACTAGTAATATAGGGACCTATCAGCAAACACATTGAAGTTGACTAAGATAATAACGTGTTGTAAGTGAACTCCTTCATCATTTGTTGTTGTGTTACTGCTTATGGTTATGTTCATGTATGTTAGATGGTGTTGTTTGATGTTTTGTTATGTTAATTTTCTCAGAAATCTATAAAAACACATAAAACTCATAATAACTTTCAATTTACCTCATATCCTCAAGTACCCCTTGTTTATCTAATTAAATTAAAAATAAACACTAACTTTCCATTCATATCAGCAGGGTTAGTCTAATCCTTTGCGACTTTAATCATAAACTAGACGAACTTTGAAAAGTGTATCTCTATCCTAAAATTTGTGTCAAGAATTAATGACAAGGTAAATTAAATCATGAGCCCTCATATCCACTTACTCAACTCACCAAACACAACATTGATATGTTTGTCTCGTCATTCAACAACTTTTGTTTGCAATATGACTCCAACTTCTTGAAACATCTTTGTATCAAAATCAATCTAAGCATTAACAGACACGGATATTTTATCATAATCCCTGAAACATATTTCTCAACCAAACTCTATTAACGGTGAGTCGCCCTGCAAATTGTGAAGATGACTGTTACAAACACCGAGGGATTTTTCATCGCGCCTCTAACTTTTGGCTCCACTGCCTCATCACTTATTCAAGAAAAAACGACATCTCTCTCACTAAATGTAGAATTGGTAAAGCGTGCCACTGCCACGCATAATTTCTTCCTCCATTGTCAAGGTAATGGGAAATGATTAAATAATGTTCATGTGTAGATTACCAGTTACTATTAAAATATTATTCATGTGGAATATTAAAAATTTTTCGTAACCATAATATATGTGGTATGTCATTTCTTTCCGTGCGTATCGTTTTAACCATAGTATATATGAATAGCATATTTAAATCCTATTCAAACTATACATAATAATATAAAATTACCGATTTTTAAACAAATATATCATACACCAATCAAATGTTAGTTCACATTGGATCATATGGAGGGTCACATTGTTTAATAGATGCATATAGAGAGGTTGTTGTAACAACCCTGTTAATTTTATATGTAAATAAAATAAAACCAAGGTCAAGGGAGTTACAGCATTCCGTTTTGAATTTAAAAAAAATTTATAGCGGGCATCATTGTGTGATTAATAATGTATGTGGAAATTGAAAAAGGCATTAGTAAAGAAAAAGAGGAAATAATTGGTATTTAATTATTAAAATAAAAGGGAAAACAGGAGAAAAGGAAGGTGAAGAGAACGCATTTGCATGCAAGGGAAATTAGAGAAATGGAGGAAAATGAAGGAAATAGGCCTCAATGATAAAAGGCTTCAATGAAACAATTGCTAGCCTTTTCCAATGTTGTTTTTCGACAATTTTAAGCTGAGCTCTAGTTCATTCTCTGCCTCTCATACTTTTTCACACGTAGAAAATTCCCTTGGAGTGACCCAAGGCCCAATTTTTAGCTCAAATCGTAATGCTCGAAATGCTCGACCAATGCCTAGATAGAGCTCGTCTCCAGGATTCCAACGCAACTCATTTCATCAAATTCCAAGTCTGCATGAGAATTATGGCATGTCGTTCGTTTTCCTAAACAAGAAAAAATGAGAAGAACAAGTAATAGGATTATGTGGCAAGTCCAAATTTCTACTGTATGTTTTCTCCACTTCAACCAAAGGCACGCATTGCAAGTGCCATCTTCGCATTTGCCAAGGCATGCCATGGAAGTTGAATTTTCCTCCATTTCTGTTGAAAACTTGTTTTACAATGGCTCATTATTTTATTGTGAGGATTTTTATGAGTCAATGGGGAGCACAATAATGGCATGCCACATACCCCCCACATGGCAGCTGCCGAATTCAAAGGTTGGCATGGCAAGTTATATTTCAAGGTTGAAAATTATGAAATTTCACATATTTGAATGTCATATATATATATATATATATATATATATATATATATATATATATATATATATATATATATATATATATATATATATATTATCAATGTTCAAACCTTAGGCAAGATAGAACTTCGCTAGGATGTGGAGAGGCTCTTCAACAAGGTTAGTGAGATTTCAGAACTGGCTGTTCCATAAGGGTCAACAATTTTTATGCAAAATGTTGCGGCGGGGGTTTGAGTCGAACGTGGACCTTCCGCCCACCATCCCCGCGTGCTACCACCTCTCCTATGCCATGGGTCATAATCGTTTCCTCACCAATTTATTATTAAAGTTTCAACACCGACGGTCGGGGAGTCTGAGGGGTCAGCCCTGGGCCAGCTCCCCTTCCCACAGTGCTCAAGCGAATAAATTTGTTAATTTCTTAAACAGTTAACCAATGAAAAATTAATTAATGTTAAGACTTGTTTTATTACGTTAATCCACCTAATTATCGTGGTTAACTTAATTAATATGTATCTGCGCAAATGCACTGTAATTATGCGTTTATCTGATGTTTAACCGTATCTTATCTTAATAATCAATGTAGACCATTTAATTCAATGGGAGATAGTGGAGGCAACGAATAGGCAAAATACAAAAATCGTAATTTTAACTGCCAAACTCTAGTTTGAGCAGCAGAAGGTTGTTTCGCCACAACCTACTGGGACAAATATTTCTAGAAGAGTCACTTTGGGTATATTCTGAGGCTAGTCATTAGTAGTTGTGAGAAACAAGAGGATCAGAATGAATCATTTTTCATTGATTTGTAGTTAACATGTGTTCCACACCATAAAGATGCCAGTAAGAACATGTTGAGACAGCCCCAGAGGTGAAATCCTTTATCAAACTGTATTACTTCCATGTCAGAGTTTTACATGTAACAGTTTGAGGTTGTTTAGTTTTTATTTTTCATTCTTTGATTTCATAGCAAAACAATAATTTTAATTAAGCTTTAATGATCAAATAATCATATGTCATGAAAGAACTCTTTGAATGGATTAAAGGTAAACTAAATGAAATTTTATTTTCTAACTATAAATGATATTAATACTAAAAAAAAATAACAATCATTATGACTGGTTATATCTAGCACAAGTTTGTTTGTTTGTTTTTCAGAAGGTTTTGACATAGTCAATTTTTGTTATTCATACAAGTGATAGTGATACAGGGAAAGAATCATCATATTATCCTGAGATTAGAAAATATGAATAAGCAACATAATACTCATCCTCATCCAATGACCACCAAAGCAAACAATCTGAAGCACCTCAAATTCCATCTCTATCATTGATATATGCAAATTGAAATAAAGAGTCAAGTGATTGATATGTCTGCTCAGCATGAGCTGAACCAAAGCAAACATTTAAGACAGCTGGTGAAGAGACTATAACATTCTCAGAAGAGGATTTTAAGAGGAGACTTCGTGATGCAAAAATGGTTAAACAAAGTGAAGCATTCATTACATGAAAGTTTGACAGTCTAACCCCTGATATGAGAAGGATCTTCATGAGGGAAGAAGAATGAATAGAATAGTCAAAAAGAATATAGAAACACTGGTTGGTGTGGCTGATTGTCAGACAAACCCCCAATATTAATTATCAATCCTGAGTTGTAAACTAATTAATTACTTCTTATTAGTCTAAACTTAATGGTTTTATATATGAGTTTCCTATTAATGATAAACTGAAAATAAATGAAACATGATTACCTGCAAATAAACAACCTGAAAAGAACCTACTGAACTTAAATTTTGTCATGAAAACTCCATAATGTACTAAACCATAATCAATCCCTCAATTCATGCAAGGTTATTATCTACCGTATTCCATTTTTAAATCTCCCCAGATAACTTAAAATTCTTAATCTATTAACTTCATAACTTTAGAATGTCACTGAAACCAAACTGAGAAACAAAAGTACAATACTATTCACATAACTTCACAATCAAATCTTGACCACTTTCATAACAAATTCAAATTGAAATAATAAAGATACCTTGAAACTATTGAAGAAAACTACTTCCTTTCTATGCAACATTGAAGGATCCTGTTAAAATGAAATGAATACATCAGACCCAGGAGAAAAAAACCTTCTCAATTCAAATATTAAATCAAATGAAACAAACATTTTCTTGAAGAGAAGCCACTTCAAAATTACAAAAATTAACAATAAAACCAACCAAACTATGTCACAATACTGAAACTCAAATTCATCACAGCCTCAATGATACTAAACTGGGACTAAACCAGAGAAGAATGATCATAATATGAAAAATAAGAATTAATTTAATTTAAAAGAAATCTACTGATAGTAAATCCGTCAGTGAATGGGAACAATCAACCTTCTGAATTACACTCTAAATGGTAGTACTACAAAATTAAACATTAGAATCTGCTCACTACACACCCAACTGTAATTGAAAAAATCAAATAATGATCTATGCAAATTAGGTATGTTATTAGATTAAAGTGTTATTTAAAAAAAATAATTTGAAATGAAATACATAGATTCATAACAATGAATTCCACCATGAAGAATGAGGTAATTAAAACTCAAAGGCGGTGATCCTACCCCCTGATAAGTCATAAACTAATCAATGTTAAAAACAAAATACATAATGTTTGAGAAAAAATGTGTAGTTTGGGAAATATTAATCAGAATCAAATATATTGAATCAAATATTAATCAACAAATACATCATTAGCTCCATTACAATTGTGTCAGCAATTCGATGTCAGATCTATATCTCCTTCTGCTACTTCACATCCGCCGAGAAGTCGACTTACGTTTGAGAAATCTCCTCGACTGGACAAACTCAATGATTCTCATGCCTTCTTCATCTTTGGAAATCGATTTTGAAAGATGAAAATTCTACTTTCTAATCTACTCCACCGCTTCATCTGCTTCATCTAATTGAGGGATGAACCTCTCAACTCGATTGAATCCTCCTATCTGTATTGATCCCTCATGGACAGGTCACTTATTCCCTTAATCGATTACAAAAACTTATATATATACATTGTTAATTACAAATAACCAGAGATCAACAAATAATCTTAATAGGAGGAGATTAAAATTAATGAAATGAGATTAGTTTCCCAAAATAGAATGTCAATTAGGAAATCGCTCTCTTTTGTGGGATTGTTATTGTTGCCGGAAGGTGGAATGGAGCCAGAAGAATGGACGAATAATCGCCGGGGAGAGGTATCGTACAATTAGTTGGGGGCATTCGTGTTAGTGTTTTCCAATAATGATTTTCATTCTCAAGCATGATATCATATGATGGAAACTTGTTTATTCATAAGAGTTCGACTTAAGGTCAGCATTCTCCTTTACGCCTAAGAAATTTTCATTAAGCTTAGCTGTCCCCAATCATTAGTTGTGTATGATTGAAAATGATGCATGCTATGTGGGTGCCACGACTGAGTTATGATCCTCTATCAACAATTCCCCAAAGCACACCACTAGCGGACACCTCGTATGGCTTCCCATTGAATCCCGAATTTATTGAATCTTTTCAGATTACTTTAAATCAAGAATTCTACGATATGAAGCAATTGGCCAAGAGATGGTCTGCTTTCAAAATGTTCATATATATCTACTCACCAAAACGTAGACGCAAAAATGGTTCATCAGGATATTTGAGCTAAGATGGCTCATTAACAGGTAGCTTTATATCTACTCATTGAAACATAGATGCAAAATGCTTCACCGTGGAGATTCCGATTCAAAGAACTCTGCAACCTACACCACAGAATTCAAGTCTATAATTTTATATATACGTAAGTGTCAAAAAAAATATCTCATCAACGGCTCCAAGCAAATTTAATCCCGGTTGTAATTATTTCTCAAAGTTGGTCGGGCCGCTTTCCCCGTTGAAACAAATTCAATGTATTTTCCTTTGGGAGCAACATTATGTGAATGAGAAAAAAAAATACATACATATCGCTTTTCATACCAAGTTTCTTTTGAGCCAAAATAATCAAGTAAAGGATTGTGAATCATTTGTTTTGGAATGGGGTGGCTCATGATACAAATTTCTCGAGAAACCTTACCTATCTTAACCTTATTAGTAGATATGATGGATCACAAACAACATTTTTTTACACTTTATAGCTTCACCTTTCCGATGTCACCCCATTAGTTTTACTCCTCTTCATCAAATGTCACCTTTTGCAATCCAGCCTTTTTAAGCATGTAAGTTCCACCATAAAAAACACTGAAAGAAAAGGTCTCTTATGAATTTCTCCAACCCATACAATGGATATATGTATGATGAACCTCCTTGGAAGCGTGCAAGATATTCTACATACAGATTATCCCTTCATCAGTTTCCAAGGCAAGCTCACAAAAATAGTGATCATCAATGTATAAAGTGCCAAGGCATTCCTCAATGATGCATGAAGCCCAATAGACCATGAAGCGTGCAAGATATTCTGCTGCATTTATCCTCTTCACTGCTTCCAAGGTAAGCCTACAAAAATAGTAAGATCACTATGATAAAGTGCCAAGGCATTCCCAATGATGCATGAAGCCCGTGAGAGACCATGGGTTTTTGCTTGGAATTAATAGTTTTATTTTAACTTTTTTCCATTTATAGTTGCCACCATTTTGAGGATCACAACTTCCATGACTCTTGTTCCAGTGTCTCCGTCTGATTGTGAAATTATTGGGAGAATTCTGCATCGCTTCCCTCCGTAATGATGGTTTATGGGGCATTTTACGAAGTTGAAGGAAATAACCATTTGAGAGTGAACTGAGATTTTTTTAATCCCCAAACATAACCGTAGGAATAAGTATTCCAGGAAAGAGTAACCAATACGTTTCAGTGTTCAAGTGGTTTTTATGGAATATTCTATTGATAACTCCTCACCTAAACGAATTTTCCAAACCAGTCCGTTATATGAAAAATGGTGCCTCGAACCAAACCCATGTCTCGTAACTTATTCTACTTAATTTGGTTGTACCTACATTTTCACCTACATAATCATACCCTACCTAACCGCTGCCAGTGCATTTGGTGAATTTGTGCCTAACCTCCGTATTCCCCGCACCGAGCCTCTCTCAACCGGAAGGAATTTAAGAAAAAACTCATCTAATTAACTAGCAAAAAGAATAATAGCTATTGTTCCTAAATCTCCTCGACCATCAAATATAATGGATTATATAATCATTAAAAAATAATTGCACAAGAAGTGTATTTATTTGATAAAAATCGTAAAAATTCACATACAAAGATGTTTCAATGTCCCCCCACACGAACTTCGTTATCGGCCCTCGTGCAAGCAGAAACTATAAGATGATGAATAAGGTAGAAATGTCATGAAGAGTTTAGCTTGATATTGTAATGCATTTATTAACCCCAACATTATTATTTTACACTGGCCTAAAGCCATGTGGGATGATAAAACAAGATCGTGTACCAAAAGTAACATTTATGGAGAAACTATTGTTTACGAAATTGTTACATTGTCCCAAATGAATTTTTGTTTCCTCGCGCAAGTCTTATGATGAAAATCAAATTTACCGAAGAGGTAAACATTTCACTACGTTTCATGCAACGCTTAGAAATTGTACCTAGGTCATGCAAATACATATTTAGAGAAACTATACCCAATACACATTGTTGTTAACCCAACTCCTCGTGAGGTCATCATTGAGCATTTCCATCACTCCGGGTTGCCTATGAAAATTAAAATAGATTATGTGATACCATTAATCAACCTCATGAGTACCTTAAATTCCGTTGTTATTCGGGATTCAAAATAGTTTTCTCTCTTAATCTGTACAAAGGATTACCTTCATTAAGGGTACCATCATTCAAAGATTCTGATTTTTTAAAAGATAAAAACCTAAAGCATCATGTTCAAATTGTCTTAAAACCATTGCCCAAAAAAAGGTGAGTTTTAGGAAAGAGAAGGATAACCAAGAAAAAATCAAGTAGTATGTAGTTAACTTTGCCACTATTTATTACGTGTTCCTTTACCCAATTTTAGTGTCCATAACCTCGACAAGGATGTCTTTAACCTAGAGAAATGTCAAGATCCTACCTACTAGATACAAAAATTCGCAGTTGGGATTATTTACCTCTCTCTAGATATAATCGTCTTGGTTGCAACCCGCCGATCGTAGAACCACTCACAGTGTAACATGAATGAACAGCTCTGTACTTCCCGATGAGATCTTTGTCTCATTTGCCGAAAGCCATACTCTGCTTGGTGACTAGTGTAGGTAGCTGTCATGTGTTAGGCCTCATGATCGTGGTAGGTCGGCTCATCAGCTGACTTCGCAGGACTTCTCCCAACATTTGCAGCTCGATTATACTAACCCAGTTACTTGAATGATAAGATGTATAGATCTACTCCCAGTATATAGGATGGCGTGAAAATTTTTAATGACTAACGAGTTTCCTCTGCTATCTTCTACCCAAAGATTCTCCTATAAAGATCTGATAACGACCGAAAAGATTTTTTGAGTTAAGAATGCTAGTGTTCTCCCCGAATATCATTATGATATTTGCAAGAGGCTCACCATAGGGGTTTCTTCCATAGTACCTTCTAAGGGGAAATCTGGAAATATATACCCGAGAAGACAACTTATTAGAGCAATTTAATCATGGTTACTTTTGCAAAATCATGAGGCATTGTATACAAATTGTAAATTTTAAATAAGATTTGTCAAAATTTCAAAATAACAACTAATGTGGACTGTGCTGGTTTTAGCAACCAGGAAAACTAAAACTTAATAGCATTGTAACTGCTTTATTCATTTATTCTCCCACCATTTACCCTAAGAGCTTAAAAGACTCTGCTTAAGTATAGGAGTATTCTCCAATGAAATACCAAAAATAAAATAAATGTCAGATTATACCTACGCTTAGTTTTAAGGAATAAGACTCTGGGTATATATGAAATAATGAGAAATCAATTGCTTTAATTGATATGGTACCAAGATTTTTCGAATGTTGAGGAAATACGATGGTTCGATGTCTTTCGAAACCAGATTCACTTAAAACTGCAGAGTATTTGTTGATTTTCCAACTGATGTACCTTCCACAAATATAGCTCACTCCTCCTTTATATGTCACAAAACGGAAAAGAGAAAAGATAACTCGAAGTTCAAATTAACTATCCGCTTTTCAAATCGACAAGAATGTGGTTGAGAGAGATTCTAGGGTTTTGAGTTTCACAACATTTTAGAACAAGTCTTAAATGAAAGATCGCTTCCTTTGTTCTTGAATTATATCTTCTCAAGAATGCTCTGTAGTATCGTGGTGCTCACTGTGTATTTCTCCTTCGAACAGAGGAAGATGTAGCATTTTCTTGGGGCCAGAGGAATCGTGTCAGGAAGAACAGGTGGCTCAAACTGCTAGCAACCTTGGGCGTGTCAGGATTAGGCTTAAAAAGATGGGTTTGTGTTAGTTTTTTTTGGTTAATGCTTGGACTAAGATTTGGATTTGATTGGGATTAGTCTGACCAGTGTTGTATCCAGTTTTAAAATTAGAATTAGGTTGTGTGCATAGGTGGATTAGGTTAGGTCTAGGTGCGGGATTGGGGTTTGGATTAGAAAGAAGGCAAGGTTGCACATACAACTGACCATGAAGAGGATAACTTAATGGTCTGGTTGGCCATATATTGCCGTTGTTGTTGGAAGCCATATGATTTAATTTTCATGAGATTTCCTATAGAGGAAGGATCCAAATGATTCTTGAGGCCATGAGATGTATCCATCGAGTATGAGTGCGAAGGTGAGGCCATCGTGTCCATGAAGTAGATATTCAATTGAGTGAGGACTGCCAAGTTTGTTCATGAAATCACAGGATTATAAACATGGTGAGGAACCTTCTCTCAGAAATAATAATTATTCCAAGTATCAAATTGTTGGGTTTGAGTTATGACTGTGGTTGATTCACTATCTGATTCCCCGAGTACTTTCTAATCATGGCAAGATGTTCTTCTACTAAGGACCATCCCTGCAATTTTTGTAGCTTTAGATTTGCTAAGTGGACACTTTCCAAGGCAATGTTTCTTCTACAAACTTGGCAATACAGGGATACAGTGGTTCGTACTTCTATTCCCCCGCAAATCATCCAATTAAATCAAAGATTTGATTATATTAAATTTATGTCTAAAGAATATATTAAATTCAAAGACTTGTGGAATTCTTCATCATGATGAGTTGTCGATATCTGCTATGTGCCAGAAATTACAACCTCCTCTATTGACCGATTCTCTGGGGGACATCATTTTCTTGTTTTTAAATAAGAACTCAAGTATCTCCTGTCATCACACGGATTATATAAGGTTCTTAAGGTAAAACCCCAAAATGGATATATTGTTGAAGATTGGACTCTAAGATAATGAATTTTAAAATATTTTGACTAAAATAATAACCTACCCCTACACTTGCATGGAAAGGGAAAATGCTGAATCAAAGTGCTATTTTAACAAGGTAATTCGGAAATTAAATGTCATGCTTCTATCTGTCACAAGCAAGATAAGGAAAATAAAAGACTAAGAGACAACAAGATGTGCCGTAATTTGGAGCAACCCCACAAAAGTGGACAGGTGGCTCTTCAATCACGTCTATCATACACTCTCCACCCTCCGACATCCTACAACAATTTTGAAACTCAGAAGAAAAATTTTAATTGAAAGCCAAAATAAAACTCCCTAACAACGGTACCAAAATGTTATGGTTTTTAATTGTCTAGATTAAACCTCTCAATATTAATTATCAATCTAGAGTCGTAAACGCGAGTTGTAACGTTGTATTTGGCTCTGGCTTAATGGTCGAGTATACAGTTCTTTATTAATGATAAACTAGGTTCTAAAATGAATACATTTATTTGCAACAAACAATCCCCTTTTAAAAGGTAAAACCTCATTTAACCACTCTGCCTGCAAACTCCATAATGCAGTTAAACTACAAATCAATACCAATCATATAAAATTCTCATAAACACATTCTACTTTTAAATCTCATGATAACTTGAAACCTTAAATTCATTAACTCCTCTCACCCAAGGTGGAAAATAATCGAGAGGGGGGGGTGAATCGCATTTACCGTATAATCAAATTTTACTTTTTTCTATTCCTTAAAACCCATACGCTTACTTTCCTTCAAGAAACTAGCGTATATACGTTGATCTCCTTATGAAACTACGTATACATGCAGATCTAGATCACCATTAAAACCTTACTATATTATTCCACTATTCATTACCTGTGTGCTCAATAAACAATAAACAAAAGAAGGTTGACAATAAACCATCACACAAAAGCATCACACATGAAATACCCGTGGATTTTTTTAGGTGGAAACCCAACGTGAGAAACCACCGCCGTAATGGTTTCCAAATTTCTTCAATATTTGTCATAGAAAATATCTTACAACATATGGCCAGTGTGATTTGACTTCAAAGACGTTGTGCACCCACCTCACATTGCTATCAAATTTTCTTCCTGAAGGGAGCTACGACCCCCGAATTGTTTACTGTGCCTTCTCCTGAAGGGGAGCTACGCACTTCGATCTCGTTTACCAAATTTCATCTGAAGGGAGCTAATTCCCCCCATCATGGCTAACCTTCAGCGTTATTCACCTTGACCACGTTTCATCAATTTTCACACTGATCCAACAACTTTAATAGAAACACCACTATGCCATATTTCACTATGTTTCCAACAATCCAACCTTCCATACTTCTTCTTTTAAGCATAAAACATATATCAATGCAAGGTATACTTATCAAATGTGAATGTGAGAATTGTAAACACAACAGTAACGATCACTGATATTTCATACCCTTATTTGAAACTTAGTTTCTGTATACGTGCCATTTCCACTCCATGAGCCAGAGGCTGGCTTTTCATCCACATAAACCTTTATACCCCCGTTGTATATTTGCCATATACGTTTTCTTTTACCTTGCAATAAGTCATTGTGATAGTACGCGTTTCCTCCATGCTAAGTAGCGTAGACATCTTCACTATTACAGAGCAAAGATACTCATCGCATCGATATTCATTTCAGATTTACCCTTTTGCTTCGACAAATGTTCGCCTAGATGTGTTCGCCTCATCACGATTCAGCCTTCCATAGTTGCATCTAGTAGATACAAGTACTTTCTGATCTAAGATCCCCTCTTCATCATTGGTACTCATACATCTGCATTTATCATTCAAGTGTAACCTCTTTCCATTCGTATCTACTTCGTAGAGAAACATTCATTCAAGCCAAAGACATCTGCACCCACACTCATGATTCAGACAACGTGAATTTCTTCTCCTTATATAGTTTTTCCTTTTTCAATACCATGAGCCCCCCTTTTTCAATACCATGGGCCAAAACAATACCATGAGCCCAAAACTACTTGGACGGGGTCAATTAGGCGGATCATTACCCAATACAATGGGTCAATACCATGGTGGCTTTACCCTCGGTTTTGCACTTTTGAGCGCTTGCCCATTGCCACTTGGAACGTTCCTTTCACAAGGCATATCACGCGTACTCTCCTAGGCCAATCCTGCCGTATACCTATTAGTCACTCCTTTTCATCAGAATTGAAGTACATGCTGGAAATCCTTCTCTCATTGCCTTCCTTCGTTCGTACCGTAGACATCGATTTCCTTCATCAAGGACATATCTTATCAAGCACAACTTCATCAAGTGGTTGCCTTTCAAGGACAACACTCAAGATCATATTGTCAACGTACATCATATCATATCGCATTTACATCATTTACCAAGTCCATCAAGCTAAGAATAACTTCTCCATCCGATGGTTTGGCGACGATGACACACATGTCAATAGTCGCATGTCTTTATCTTCATTCGTGTTGGGTTGCCAACAAGGAGCAACACTCGCATCATATTTCCAAATACTCACTAACTTGAAAATCCAAATTTGAGACAAGCAAAGCAGACACACATTATTCTAATGATAACTCACGCCTGAAACTAACTACTTCTTCATAACGAATTCAAAATTTAAAAATTAACAAAAGCCACTCCTAACTATTGCTAGAAGAAAACTACTTTGCAGAAAATAACATTAAGAGATCCTATTAAAAATAACATTACAATTAATTCATGAGAAAACTCCTCAATTGAAATATTTAAATCAAAATGAAACAAATTATTCAAAGACAAGCTTCACTTCCAGCAGGAACTTATAATAAAACTAAATCAAAATCATGTCACACAATACCGAAAACTCAATCACTGCTACCTCGATAATTAAATCTCGTACTCAAACTTATGTAAATAAATGATTATAATATTATAATAAGAATAATTCACTTAAAAGCACTTAATTATTAAGAGAAATCCCGATATGCATGAACAACAAAACCTTGAATTACACTCTAAATGCGTGTTACTTATCTAAAAATTAAAACATTAGCACCGTTCTCACTACTAAATCGAACTCAAAACTGAAAGCAAATAATGATCTAAGTGTAGAATTAAAATATTAGATTCTATTTAAAAAACAATTCGAAACGAAATGTATTTCCCACAAATTACAATTCCTAAATCTATGAAGAATGAGGGACTCAACTCGAGGTTGCTATGGATCCTTACACTTCTCAGAGCAAGTCCTAAACTAACTCAATGTTAAAAACAAAATTAAATGCTTACATAAAAACAAATGGCAAAGCTAAAAATTATTAATAAACGTAACATTCTAACTGCCATTAATCAACAAAATGCTATCCATCTACTCCCATTACAATTATTGTGTCAGATAATTCCATGCCGGATCTATATCTCCTTCGCGCCCTCTACATCCGAGGAAGTCAAATTTACGTTGAGAAATATCCCTAATCATTGGACGGACTCAATGATTTTGCGCCTTCATCTTCGTAAATCAATTTTTCGATGAAAATTCTTCCCTCGCAATGCCGACTCACCGTTTCATCCGTATTCTCCATCTAATCTCTGAGGACAGACTCTCTCAATTGATTGAATCCTCCCATATAATCGATCTTGCTACCGAGTCTACTTATTCCCTTATCGGACATAACAACTCATATATATATATATACATTGTTACTTACAACTTGGGGGATCTCAACAAATAATCGTAATATAGTGAGATTAATACCTAGCGGAAATGAGATTAGTTTCAAAATGTATGTTCATTAGGAAATCGCTCCCCTTTTGTGGGATTGTCACATGGAAGGTGAAATTACTGAAGAATGTGACTTCTGCACACTGGGCAGAGGTATCGTATACGAAGTTGGGCATCGTAAGTGCGCCTAACAATGATTTCATTCTGTTGCCATATCATAAGGATGTGAAACTTAGTTACTATTTATTCGACGAAGGTCGCTGATTCTCCTTTACGTCTCTTAGAATGCCATTAAGCTTTGTTTATCCCCACTGATAATAAAGCTATATACTGCCACATACAGATTATCTAAGCGTAGGAGTTTCTCTCAGGAATCTAGTGTTATTGATTTGTTTATATATGTACAGTTTATTCTTTCATTATTATTAGTTTAAATGTTCCGTTGTAATTGTTCTTATCTTCTGTTGATATTTTTAATTCATTATGTGGGATGAACAAGGTTACTTGGTGTCTCAGAACTAAAGGGTATTTGGATGTAAGCATTGCAGTGACCTTCTCCAACCAGATGGTCCAACTCCACCAACAAAGCGAACAATGTATGATCGTGCCTCCAGCCTCCTAATACACCCCTACAAAGTAGCAACATCCTCTTCAATGGTAAATGAGAGAGAACCAAAGGCCAATAACTACACTAACCGAATGCATTAGAACATCATATGAGAGATAAAGGAGAATAGATTTCTATAAATTCTTGACCAAATGGGGGGAGCCATGTTTGAGGATCTAGAAATTGATGCCTATGTTGAGAGTCACCATTGAAGAAAAGGAAATCTATATTTTGTAACCTCCTATGTTGGGAGTATCTTAAGATTACATTTATTAGATCCCATACATATTTAAAAATATCTTCTTTATGGAGGCACATATCATATAAACAAAAGTGATAATATTGGTCATAGGGAAACAGTATTATTACTAAAACTAAAAAGAAAACATAATTTGGTCAAGATACTAGAAAGTACAGGATCGTATGCTGTGCGATGGTACCTCCTAATTGTAATTCTGCATGAAGGGTTACGTCCCAATGATTTGAAAAAATACATCTTTCTTGCAAAGCAAGTTATAGTGGGTGGAGGGTGCCAGTATTCATATGTGGCTTCACCATGACATTAAGCTCACTTTCATGGGATGACTCCCATTTGTCAAAGGAAATCGCATGACCATTTTACCCAAGAGTACATGTATAATGTCAAAAGCATGATTTATTATTTGTTATATTAATAAATTTTATCCCATGTAGGGATCATAAAACATACTAGGTTTCAGTAGTTTATTTACATGCAGTGTATAATCAAAGGTCATTATCCTTTTTTCTGTGTGTGTGAAACATGAATTTCCCCAAGATTCAGGGGCGTGCCATATCTTAAATTATTTGCATTTTGTACATTGACCACTCAAAGGATATTATTCACATGGCATAGCATTCCGCCTGGGTAATTTCAAGAGATAGTTGATTGTTTGTATATTGAGAAGGAACTGACGAGTTTCATAGACTTCTGTGTCCATCTTCTAATCCACTCTAGTAGATGAGGTTGAATTAGTTGGTGTATTTCTTGTCGTTGGATGTTATTCTTAGAGAGGTACATGAAGAAACTGAAAGTTTGTTCGATAAATGGAAAACCTTATGGCCCTATGGCAAAGGTGTATTGTATGAGTCTTTCTTATTATTCTATTAAAGACAACTTGCATTTTTGGAAATAGATCAAAAAGGGCATGATTTGGGACTGTTGAAAAGAGATGAATGACAAAAGAGAAGGGGTAGCCAAATATAAACTAGAAATTGGAAACGTTTGATAAAAGAGTAAGACTTATAATTTTTCACAATTACACAGCAATATTTAAAATGAACTCGAGCAATGGGATAATTGATCTCATATGTAATTATATGTTGGTTTGATTTTATCAAGAAATGCAAAAATTGAAGTTAATAATAATTCTGTTTCTTCATTACCCCAGTAAAATAACTCTTGGCCCATCATTGGAATTACAAAGAGATGCTAAATAAGAGAAAGAGAAATAATTCATGCTGTTGATTTATATACAGTGTCAATCTTGATCATATTTAAAAAGAAATATTAAGAATTATATTCCCTAACAATGAAGCTGAATTCAAGTCGTTAGAATGCTGCATCCAATGTTACTATGGCTGAACAGATGCGCTAAACGTAGGGATTCAAAAAATAACCACTCTAATAATATATTTTTAAAAAGACAATCCTGCTGACATGTAAATTTTGAAATTTGTAATGATCTATATTTGTATTTGTCATTTATTTATTAGCATTAAAATGACACTATGATTTTTAAAATTTCTAGAGTGAGGGTGAATTTTGTTCAATATATGTGGTTATTATTATACTATTTTTGGACAAAAATGTCGATGGATGGATAATATTGTAGACACAAGACTGAAAGTGAAGTCGCATTCATCAATCTAGTTGAGCTAGCCACTGCAGATCAAACTCTAGTATTTAGGATGTTAGGTTACTATTTTGTGCTGATACAAGAGATCATTGAAGTGATTTCTTCTTTTAAAATGTGTTATTTAGGTGCACATGGTGGGACACCTTTGATCGAATAATGCTAAGATCATGATAGTAGGTTGATATGTATCAACTCTACAAAGATGTGGGATGAAGCTAAGGAGCCATATGTTTTCTCCCAAACATCGCAACAGTAAGTTTTTTACCCATAAAGTGGATAGGGATTGTGGTTTGTATTTGTATTATGAATTTATCAAAGCATATTAGTTTTTTAGAGAATAATAGTAGCATGTATGCAAGCGAGCTGAAGATAATTAGGTGATCTTGGGAACCAGTTAGATATATATGTGTTATTTTAATTAATGGTAATTTTATGATGGGGTTTTTGTAAAGAGAGACCCCAATTACCTTATAACTAAGACTTTTTTCTCAAAATATTTGCATATGTGTGTATATTGAATTAATTGCTTGCATTGTGCTTAATAAAAATTGTCACTACACTGTGAATAAGTATTCCCTTGAAAACAACATGGCCTAGGAGGTGTCTTTTTTTATAATGTCAATTCCTAAAATAATAAAACTACTTTAGATTTTCTTTGAATGTGTGTGAGTGATATCTTCAAAATATATGTCATATTTTGTATAAGATCATAATAAAATAATGTTAATTCTAAACATGAATTTATTCGTACTTATTTAGACTTTATTATGTTACAAAATTCATATTATTCTTATCAGTTATTTTACAAATTATTTATATTCATACAAATTTTACAATTTTACAATTATAGTAATTTAATGATATTTATGAGAAAATATTTTATTTACGCTTAGTTATGTCTTAAAAATTGACAATTAATTTACAATTTTATAAATTTAATAAATTTAAAAATTTAATAAAATTGGATGACATTAAATATACATAATTATAATTATAATTTTACAATTTCTTATACAATTACAATTGCATTACCATTTTTATAATATTTATAAGAATACAATTAAAATAAAATTAAATTACAATCTCAATTTTACATACAATACCACCAAAATTACAATTACAATCATTTAACATAAATTTACAATTACACTTACAATTTTACATACAATTAAGTACGAAATTACAATTACAATCATTTCATTAACACAATCATAACAATTAAAGTTTTACAAATATTTTACATACAATTGTAAATTAGAATTAGAATTAGAATTAGAATTATTTTAATTTTCAGTATACAATTACAATTAGAATCACGATGCATACAATTACAATTACATTTTAGAAATTTATGATATTTGCTAATCAATAAAATAGAACTACATGAATACAATTACAATTACAATTTTTACAATTTTGCCAACATAAACATAATTTCACATAATTTTACAAATATTTTATATATAATTACATAAATACAATTATAATTTTAATTTTAAGTACAATTAAAATTAACATTTCAATTAATAACTACTACTATAATATTTAATAAACACGTGATTTAATATTAAAAATAAACACGCCATCAAGGTATAACCATCAAAAACATCACATATTCACTAAAATAAAGATTCAAATTCACTAACATCTAACCATCGGGATCAGTTGATCATCTAACAACACAAAGGCATTGTATAACATCACTGCAACACAAACATGAAATATACATCTCATGTCAAATAAATTCTATCACATGTTAATGTTTATCTCAGTGTATACATTAAATGAACATATTCTTAACATGAACTAACAATATATAACACATGAACACTAACATGTAAATTAAGTAATATCAACATGAACATAAAATACATGGATTCATATGCATACACACACACACAGACACACATATATATAATGTCAAAAATATACAACCGTAATATAACTACATAAATGTCAAAATATCCTGTGGTACATAACATAGTACTATTTGGATGTCTCTCAACATGGAAAATTTCTATGCCTGATAGATGCATGGGTTACTTGGAGGTGCCTGATCACCAGCGGTGTAGTCTCCAAGCCAGAAACTTCCTGCCGATGACTCATCGTGTGGAGCATCCTACCTGGGCGTGGATGCAGTGGCCCGGCTATGGTTGGACCCGCTCCTCAAGTAATCTGCCTGATTAGGATGGATGTGCCTCGCCAGACTGAAATCACGAGATAAAAATGTTTTACCATGCCTACCATCAAGGACGGATGTTATGCTCATCAGATCTTCACCGTGAGGGGTGAAGGAGGGGGAGGTGGAGGCATCAGAATGATATCACCCTCATGATCGTTGATCACTGAGTGAGGCACTTCTCCTGCTGTGGACTCTCCACGGGGCCACCTCTCCCAGCCTCACGCCAGCGTTCTCGAGGCTTCCATCGAGGAAGGATGCATGAGGGCCAACATATCATCGGGAAGCACTCTCCGTAGGCTGTGAGCCTGGGCCCATCACGCGGGATTTCTGATCCCAGCTGACCCCTCATTCAATCTAGAGTCGAGGAGTTGTATTCTTTCTAACCCATCCTAGAACAAGCAAACAACCTATGCCTCCACCCCGGAGACTCGCACTCAATGCAAGACTCGCTCTGCCACCCCCGATCATCCGCCTACCATATCTCATCAACATCTACACCGATCATTCGGTGTACATGAATCTCATTCCACGAATGTCCCAACATTCATAAAATATATAGTACACAATACACTAGTAGGTTTATTAAACAATTTAATAAAACAAGTTAAAGAACGTGCTAGAATAAATTTGTTAATTCTTCTAATTTAATTAATTTATGCAAAGTATTAAAAAATGAAAACTATATTAATTAAATGAAACATTCAATATTTAATAATTTTATATCAGTCTATCCTCATAAAAGAGGATGCTCATACACCCCTACCAATCCAAACCCTACATACGATACATGGCAACGAATGAAGGAGTGATCACCAACACTGATAAATAATTTCCAGTATCACGAGATATCCTGCGGGAAATTCAAGGCCCCGGCCTCTTGTATAATCATCCGGCCTACATCAACATCCGTACATGCATCATCGACCTAAGAGGTTGTCGAAAAAGTAGGCTTCATCTCCCCGGGAAACCCTACAAAATAAAAAAAATAACCTGGCCAAAGCAAGGTCAACCTCCCATATGCCCGAGAATGACTTCATCTAATGCTATACAAAACTCCGTAAAAATCATAGCAGACTATATCCCAAAGTCATGGCACCCGGAATAAAGAATCAACATAAAATAAAAGAGGGAAAAAAAATAATGCATTTCGTCATCGGTATAGTAATGGTCATCACATTAGTAAGAGGCACCTCACCTCCTATGTACCAAATGAAGAAATACAAATCCACGGACTTCAGGACACCTGGGGTACGTGTTGAGAAACGCAGCATTTGCTCCTAATGTATCTCTAGGAGTATGCCAACCGACTCCTATCATGACAACCGATGAGGAAATTTGGAAAACTTGGGAAAAAATCCTCGCCTCTTGATAGACCAGTAATAAAATATATCACAAAGGCGGAGCATGACGGCCGTATTCAACCGTAGCGTGTCGTTGTGTTATCCCACCTAAAGATGAGTTGTCCTAATAACCCACTGCGTCTTCACATGCAGCCCCTCGATAGCACCCCGAGGTCTCATTTCCTCCTTTATGAGCAACTGGGTGGCTACCATAATATGGGTGAGGGCACATGTTCCTCCTCTCGGTGCCTCCCGGTAGGTGAATCATGCTATAGTGGTCTCCATAGTATTCTTTGTTCCCTTGTTCTTCCATTGACATTATTAATGGTTCATATATTAAATATCACTTTTTTTTAATAAATGAGACATATATATATATATATATATATATATTTTATATATATATATATATATATATATATATATATATATATATATATATATTTTTTTTTTTTTTTGAAAAAAAACAAATAAAGGGTAATCAAAAAACACCATTTATTCCCGGCATTCTACAAGGCATATTTTATCGACAATCTCCTCTCTTGGCGCGAGAAATCGTTCATGCAGACCGCAGGCGATAAAAGCTAATGCTTTAATATTGAGGAACTTATCTGCCTGAAAGATGAATAGGGTAAACACATCATTAAAATAATAAATGCCGTAATAAAGTAAACTTCCAGGAAGACCCGCATCAGCCATCACATGCGGTACCAGCGTTAAAATCGCCCCAGATCGACCATTACCAGCGAAGATTTCGTCAACGCATTGTTCAACAAATATCATATGTCACGGCATATGACTGTGGTAAAAGGACCACACCATGATTAATGTAATGTTGCCAGCAGCGGTATGCCAATCCCACTATCTCACCGGGTCAGAGAGAAGCTGGTCAATCCACCACCTTCTCACATCATGTCAGGTCAACGAGCGCGGTTGTTTAAAACCACACCGTTGCCGTTAATTTTAAAATTGGCTTGCGTGGTGCATCGTGCTTTTTTCAGACACACCAATTGGTGCATCTTGTTGAATGTCATGTGCAAGATGTAAATTTATGCGTAGTACTCATGATTTTGCAATGATTGTGAAGCTCAATAATCACAGACAATTTTTTGTTTTTTTTAACAATTAATTTTATATTTTTAAAATGTAATCAATTTAAATGTTTAGTTATTATAAAATAATTAAAAACACCTATTACTCTGTTGAGAGGTATATTTTATTTTGAGAAACTAAAGAAACTGTCTACCTACTTAAAATTCAAATCATAATAGGCAATGATTACATATCAAGTGTAATTATATTGATGATAAGTGTACCTACATGTACAAATTCTACACTTAAAATAATAGGTCTCATATTGTATATAAAGAACAAGTGAAGCAGCTGAATTATTTAATCCAGTTGAATACAAGGTTTTGAGGATGGCCATGATGATGATTATGGTATATTTAAATGTCATATAAGTAGGACAGATTAATAAGATGCAATGGGTTTGCTTATGCGTAGAATTGATGCTACATAGGTATTCTAGATGCACTGCAGATTATGTATAAAGCTAGAGAAAAAATATTAGTAGGTTTATGATGAGAGAAACACATCTGACAAAAAAATGATCTCGCAAAACCTCCACTCCCACCAACCCTCTAGAGACCTCCACTACAACGGATATCCGGGCTATTTTATAAGGGCCCTCAAAACATCCACAGAGGGTCTTTTTCCTTGTAGTGATAACCTTCTCATCATTACATCTTCACCAAAAGTCTTAATTGGCTACTATATTCATCATCTAAGTCATCAACTAGTCAAGCTAGACCCAAAATCCACATTCCCAAAAATGAGCCAGAGTTTGTGACTTTGTTATTTTACTTTGTTTTTTTCCTCGAGGAAAATCTCAGTGTCCCATGCTGCTTGGTATAATTTTTTGTTGTAACTTTGGGGAAACCTTGTTGTTCTATCCTTGTTGAATAAGCCATAGTTTATTTGTATCCTTCTTTCTATTTCACTTAAATGAATTTTTCCAACATTTTCATGTAGATACATGCCTTCTGTGTCTCATAGTTGAAGTAACCCATTTCTAACTACACTCCTCAAATACTCCTCAAGGAAGCAGTTTTTCTATCTTTATTCACAAAACGCTCTAACTTTTAACAAATTTTTTTCCATGTTGTTATAGATTGTTGAGGATGTCATTTATTATGTTATTATTATTTCTATATAAAATCAATTCAACCATATTTATTAAATGAATTACAACTTAAACCATGGTCGTTGTAATTTACTATTCACGCCAAATACTAGTATCTAAAGTCTCTACTACTGAATCCATAATACCCGTACAAAGAATCATAAATTTATTACAATTCTATCCTAAAAACATACTGGTCATTAAAATTATCACAAACCCAAAAGAAAACTCATCATAAACTAACTGCACTTTATTCATTCTTAACTAATCTAGAATGTTATACAATGGGAAGTTTTATAAAATCTATCCACTCCTCCTTATCACTATTTGTTATGTGAATTATTTAAAGATGGCCTCAATCCCCAGCAATCCCCTGGAGTTGAACAAGCACTAGAATGATTTAATAGAATCCCTTCTCCTAAGATGGTATTGTTCTATAAATTAACTTTTCTCACAAATGAGTGGTTCCCTATCTACATTCTTCAATAAATTTATTTTATCTAGATTTTTCCTCATAATTTTAACAAGAAATAATATAACTAAATAAAATAAATAATATCAATTACAACCACTCAACCCCTAACCCTATATTATTTGTATTTTCCTGGTACCTTGCAATATGCTCCGCCCAATATCAAATATAGAAACCCCTTTATTCTAATGAGAATTTTTAGGACATTGAAAATAAATAATATAGTTAAATAAACAAATAATATCACTTATCACTCAACCTTGAACTTGATCTTAATGTTGAGATGGGACACCACACACTGCAGTTGAGGCGCTGAATGTGAAGATGTGGAGTCTTATGGAAGGAACAGTGTTCCCAGGGCTTCGTGTTGAGGGTGGTGTTCATGTGTGGATGCCGTGATTGGCATGTTTCTGATGCCAGTAGATATGAGTGCAAATCCATGAAGTAAAGAGGCTGAAGATTCAATGACATGGGAGGTTCGGAAAGACATAGTGATATTGTATGAGAAAGCCAGGGGAAATTCGGTCCTTTGGGAGCTAGACACTATAAGAGAGCGTGGGGTTGGTTTCATAAATACATTCACATTATTTTCTCCAAATCATGTTGACTTTAAACCCGCCGATCGACCGCCATTGCACAGCCCGAAATTCGTTCAACAAAGTTTTCCTGTGAGAGATGAGCTACAGAAAATTAAAATGAAAAAAATTATTAACGGAGGAAATTCCTAAATGGTATGTAAAACAAGTGTAATCAATACATTCATTTGGTGTATACCTATGGGAATTAAAAAATGTAGGTGATAATAATAATACTTTTAAGTATAATACTGGGTATGGTTAGAGTGAGATCTATTTATTTATATTAGTTGATTTAATCAAGAATTTTCAAAACTAATATTTAAGACTAAATGGTTGTGTGTCTTAACCAACTCATGGAATATGAGATCCACTGTTCCCATTAAATAAAATTTCCATAATAACAAGATGTTGATACAATGGAATACATAACAACAATCAACCATACAATGGACTCAATAAAGATACGTAGTTTTGTTGTCTACCCAACCAATCTAGCCACACCACCAAATGTAGACTACAATTCTGAGCCCCATCATCCTGAGAATTACAAATGTTATAGTTTTCCATCCGCTTCTTCCACTCACCACATCTTCACTGCCTATTCATTTTATGGTTTATATTTTATAATGTAGAAAACCGAATCATAAATTCACCAACAAATGATAGGATGCATTTAAATCACACTGTGATTACATGGAGTCAATTTAGGTAACAAATCCTATTGTTGTCACATTCCAGGATTTTCCAAAAATATCATCAAGAAATCTTCAAAAATGTCCACCTCACAACAATTGTCTATACCCCTGTTCATTATAATTTTTATCTTTCTAAACTAACAGAAGCCAGACACCATCGTAGTTTCTATAACAAAATCAGTTTCGTGAACATGTCCGTACGCTTTCCTTTGTATGCACTTTTTCAAGAGAGACCTCTTCAATGATGTCCGTCTTACAAGCAGCACTGATAGAAGGGAGGTTTTTATTTATTTGTGATAACATCTTTAGCCAAATGATAACTCTGCCTCACAGTAATAACTTGATGTTGTCCCGCAATCCTACCAAACTCACCAAACAAACCTTTTCTAACCAAACTCACAGGCACATAGAAGCAGCTTGTTATTCTGGCTTCAGAGATAAAGCAACAATGCTTATGTGGCTTTGACATCACTAGCCTCCACCCGAAAGAGTAGCACATACCGGTTGACCCTCTTATTCAAACACTTGCAAAATTGAATCAGCTATATCCGCAAACAAATTAATTACTTCGTTATAAGTGACAGAATTGTTTCAGCCTTCTGAGGCTGGGGCACCATTTCAGTCACTGCTCATCAATGTTCTTCTTGATTTTCCAGTGTACCGCCTGACAACCCCAACTTCATGTAAAAATATCCAAGGTCGAGTAAAACCATCACATACATCAAACAACCTACTACATTGTAGTTATGTAGTTCCTCTAGACACATATTCCTTTTTCTCATTTGTTGGGGATGGGATAAAACTTGAAGAAAGTTTTAAATGGAAGCAACAGATCAGCAGTTTCTACATTGTTTCACCAACTTTAAATATTTAATATACTTCTTTGTATAGCCATATTCAACATGTCTTCCTCTCTCCGAAAATCTCCATGCCCAAAATAAAGTTCTTTCTGCCTCCCATCTTTCATCAAATGTTCTTCTATCCGAGTCTTCTTTAACCCGTTAGATCTCGCTTATGCTTTTGCTTGCTAAAAGCATGGTCACAATATACGAAATATCAAGATAATGAACATGCCATTACCTGGCTTCTTAAAGAAACACAATGATCATATTTACTTTGTAATTTGACCCATCATGAAAGAATAATTTTTCTGTACCATGCTGCTTTCCAGGCAACTGCTTTTTGCATCATGCAATGATTTTCTAGCTTCCAAAAATTTCTTGTTGCGATTTTGAACAAACCTTCCATGTTCCATGTAAATTCCTTCATCTAAATCTCCATGTAAAAATGCAAGCGCTTTTAACATCTGTCAGACTCAAATCAAGAAGTACCTAATTCTAACACAATCCACTGAAACACTTACAGAATCAGAAAAGATTCCAGAAAGCTAATGCCTACTTTCCTAGAAACCTTGCGACCTCAGCCTCGGCCTTCACCTGCCTTTCTTCATCATCAACACCTTCTCTGAAGACCCCAGAATCCACCACATCCCAGCTTTTCTGCTTTTGGAAGTTCTACCGCATTCCATGGGCATTCTTTGTCTAATGCCTGCATCTTCATTCTATAGTCTCTTTCCATTTTACTACCTAGAACCCTTTCACAATCTCCTCGATAGCAAAAAGGTTCACTGCATCATTAGTTGGTGCCAAATCAAGTAACATAATAATCACACTTTAGAAGAATTTCACCTCTAGACCCTCCTAAAGATGTTTCTTGTACTCATTACCTGTCGATTATTATTCAGAGGAACCTCTTCATGATCACATCTAAAACATTGCTCATGATCTCGTATCCTAAACTTGTTCATGATCTGAATTTAAAATTTTTTCATTCTGACTATCATCGCATTTAACCGGGTTTCAAATCAATGTTGAAACTTTAGGTATTACCCTATTTCAATTTATCATTCACATCCTGGATTTTCATGAAGTATCCACAAATTTAACATCTTTGTAAATGATGACCAAGAGGTAGGATCTCCAACTCGTATCCCCAGTCCCATCAACATATCCAATACATATATCTTTGATTAGATCTAATTTAGAAATATGTTTCTTTTAAATCCATATACATGTAGTCAAAACCAAAACTTTTCTAAATAATAATCATATGATATCCTTCACACTTCTAGGAATTTTTCTACCCCATTTTAAATGGATAAGACTAATTTATCATAATTAAGTCAGAGAAACTGCTTGGCCGAGAATTTTCCTTAAATCGCTTAGCTACATACTTCTCTGCCTCTCTCTAAAAGAGTCATGTTCATATGTCATGAAGAACTCCATTTATTTGAGAGTATATACAGCGGTTTTATGTCTTCTGTATCCACCTGCCTCAAAATAATTATTCAAATTTATTAAACCTCCACCACCATTTTCAGCTTCTAAACATTTAATGGTTCTTCAAAGGATGTTTTCAACTAATGTTTTGGAACTGCTAGAAAATCTGAATAATTTATTCTTCTTTAACAGACCGCACTTTTCAGAGAAACTACCTAATAAAAGATACAAAACAGATGATCCTCCATATGAGGTTGTGGAGGACCCCAACATCGAATACAGAATCAAGGATTACCCATGGTATGTTTTCCAGGATACAAGCTATGTATAAATCTAACTGTGATTTTAAACTAGGAAGAACTTACCATCGTATAAAATTTTTAATCCTCTTCGCTCATATGGCCCAACAAAGGATGTTGGCGTACTAATAGAATTACTATCATTTTCGATAATCGTAGAAGCATGATCTAACTTCGTTCTTCCTTCTCAATTCAAAATATTTCCAACCTTCTTTGCTTTCATTACGCTATAAAATTCCTTTAGGAAATTTCATTACCTGTACCTTGAATAAGGTTTATATCCATTAAAGTCTGTACTCCTAGTGAAATGACGTTTTCTTAGTTCGTACGTGTCTTTACATCGCTTAGAATTATTTAACTACTGTTATTTTAATTTGATGCTTCAATCATAAAATATATATGTACATACACGTCTTTTCATGTATGTTGAATCTATCATTTATTGATTATGTGTTTTAAACCACTTTAATGTGACATGTGATTTGATGCATGAAATTCCAAACTAATGTTTGATCATGATAATAAACTAACCAACACTCATCATAATTAAAGTAGGATGTTGAACTCATTTGAGTTGTTTGTTTTTCTTCGCTGGCAGTTCTGATGTTTATTTTCCTTCCACAAATTTTCAAATGTCCCCATTTGCCACAAATCCAAGATTTATTCATTTCTTCCTTTCGGTTTCTAGACCGTGGTGTTTGTAGCCATCAGCATTTTCTTTAGAACGACCTCACCATTGTTTCATGTAGTTTTGAATTTGACCTTCCTGTTTCTTTCTAATGCTTTTCCACACAACATCACTAAATTTAAGTGGTTTCATAATCACACTTGCTGGCAATAAATGATCCGCACTCTGAAACCAGCACATTGAAGTTATGTTTTTATCTTCTCGATTCAAATTTTACTTCTATACTTTCTAACCGCACTGTGAGAGTATTAGGTATCTAAGGATCAAGACGTCTACCTTCCTTCATGCATAAGTTGTACAACTGTTGTCAAGAACTTATCAAGTTGTTTATTTTTGTCATGTACAGGGAGCCAAGCTTTTTCCACAAACCATCAAATACCTTTCCATACTGATGTTAAAATAAAACATCCACTAAACATAGCTGAATTACCAAGGTTTCATCCAAGTCACTCCATCTGGTATCTATCATGGTAGTGTAAGGTTGTTTGGTTTTTCCCAACAATGCTTCTTCAGCCACGCCTTGTTGCACGCAGTATCATACATCTTCACTTTCCATCTCAAGTTGTGCTGTTATTAACTGATCTCAAACGGTAATGCAGTTTTTGCCATTTGAGTATACTGTGTCAAATAAAATCTCCAATTAAATCTCTTAAACAGTTTTATTTGGGTACTGTCTATAAAAAAATAATGCCCTTTTAATTATAAATTCTTCCTTAATATTACCTATATGAAATGGAATGAAATATAAATTGATTTTAGAAAAATTTCCATAACACAAAAAGGCTAAATCCTTTTCGAAGAACCTATAGTATTTTAAAACCACCTGGAATTTACATACAAATCGGTTATAAATTGATTACAATTCCATTTAAAAACAAATTCATCGAGATTTTCAGATGTTTATAAACCTATATTTCCATTGCACTATTTAAACCTACTCCACCTAGTTTCAATCCACCTTCATACTTCTCTTGTATACTTTAGTATGAACTTCATACTGCTAAATCGCTTTTAACTCCATTTCAAAAACCAAGCCCATAAAATATTGATTAAAAAAAACAAAACCGAACCAAACTCATCACATTTTCAACAAACCATTTTAAATGGTTCAATGCTACCAAGTTCGAAATCACTAACTTAATAAGACACGCTTAAAGCTAGAACAGCCTTGTATGTGATCAGCTTCCAGGCTTCACATATTGTATTCTTCCACAACAAGCAATAAACCTCCAAAGTACAAATACAACACAACTGATCATCAACAACGCGTATCACTATTTTCAAACTACTTTCAAATCTATTTCAACAATAGTTCATCAACTAAACGATCCAAGAACAATACTTCAACCAGGCAAACGCATCCAAGAAATCATTAAGTAAAAATCAACGAACGCTCCAGCCTACCAGGACGAACATCACGTGCAAATCATTACTAAAGAAGAAAATCAACAACAAGACATTGCAACAAAGAACAAGGATTCCATTTCCTAAGATTCAGATTATTGAATTTAGATAGCCTTGGCACTTATGAGCTTCACAGACAGCCACTTCTTCATATATTCTTTAAATTGCCACTTGAAGAATTAAAGCACATAAACATAAGCTCCAATACCAATTGTTGATACAGTCGAATACATAAATAAATAATCAAATCCATACAACAGACCAATGTACATACGTAGTTTAACTGGTTCACCCCAACCAATCCGCTTACCATCCTCAAACAAGGCATCGACAATCAATCTCATCAACTGAGAATTAATAAATAACAAAGTTTCTACCGCCTTCCACCACCTCCCATCTCTATCATGCTCATTTTCTGCCGTATTTACATTTTATAGTCAGAGAATCAATCCATGTGGGTCTCATCACACAACAAATTAGGATGGCCAACCTACACTGGATTAAGGAGTCAATTTAGCAACAAATCCTGTTGTTGTCACATTCATGAGATTTTCCAAAATAATTAAAATAAAATCTTCAAATACAGAGTTCTTCCTCATACTAATATCTTGGGACTATAAGGCCCTCTAGAATTTTAAAATAAAATTTTTCTGAATAAATTCAGCTCTAAAATTATAAAAATCACATCAGATACCCTAAAATTACCTAACTAGTACATAAAAATCAAGATTATATTGAGGATACAAAGAATAATAAATTTATAATATTTAAAAATGAATCTTGATCTAACTGCCTGAATTAGATTAGGAATATAAATCAATATCATTGATTCAGGGACACAAATGGTGAATTTACAAGCTGATTTAAAAACCAAATTTTGATCATGACCCACTAAATGAACATGGAACATGTTTGGGTTCTTTGTTGAAATCTACATCCATTCTCCACTCTGTCAGCCAGCCCCACTGAGAGTCTCAAGTTCATGATCACCTGTTCTCAATTTCAACACTGCCAGACATCCAGACAGCTTTTATATAAAATTGAGTTCTCTCAAAGACTGGCTGAAATTTTAAAGTAAAAGATTAATAGTGAGAAATTGCCACAGTTTTCACGCTTTGGGAAATAATAAGACCCAGATAAATCACCAATCGTCTGAAGTTGTGATATTTGAATGCGAAATCCCTATTACTGTGATAGTCCTCATTGTTGAAATAGTGTAAACTTCTTTGTTGTTACGCTTATTGTTCAGGAATTTCCATTTTACGTTTATCAGTCTTCAAATTATTAGTCGCTAGAATATATCAGGTCTACCAGATTACATTATAATCACGATTCGGCATGGTAGTTGATAGTTTTGTAACGAATGATCCGGTTGAATGACCATCTTGTAATGTATTGAGGTTTCTAGTTGCTTGGTTTTTACAACGATATTCATTTTTTCATTTTTGGTTATTATACAACATTTACACGAGCTTTGATCTAGGGTTTCGTCCAAACAGACCCATATCAGTTATAACCTTTTTTTTCATCGTTTCGTAGTTAAAATTGTGTACCAGTTTTCCAAAACTCGATGGTTTGTCTAAAATTCAGAGTTGGCTCCACAATATTTTTGGAGATACTCTACTAGGTTTTTCAAGTTCTAAAATGTGTCATCGGAATTTTAGTTTTCAAATTGTTTTCACGAAAGTTCATAATCCACAAATTATATGCAGCAATGTAAACCCTATAAATTTCTTCAAAATTTGCTTCTTGGCTTCAATATTTTTGGAGATAGATTCAATAAAGTTTTTCAAAGTTCAATCGTATCCAAAGAGGACTGGAAAAAGTTCATTAACTCTCTGGGCATCGACTGAGTTGACCAAAAGGGTTGCGCACACATCCATAGTTTATTGAAGCACGACTCCGGTGACAAAGTGATAGTCAAGACATCGTAAAGTTCAAAGTAAGTTCAGCTTCAATTAATCATCCAATAGTCAAGAGACGACACAACTTTGTCTCTTGAGAATCCAAATCAAAGTCACAGAATTAAAATTCAAAATAAAATCATGGTAGTGGCTGTCAAGAAGGTTAATCTCAAGATGGAAGATCCGCAATAATGAAAGAACAAGAATTTAAGAATGATTTCAAAGAAGCAGGCAGTATTTTTTCAATTGCACAAAGTCTTGTTTGAAACAATAATCCAAGAATTGATCATGTTACATTTCAGAATACATTTATCGGATTCAAAATGTCCTAAAAACACCACATCCAGCCAGCCTCTTTGCATGGCTCACTATGACTCATGGAAGATAAAGAATGGGCAACATGATGAACAAAATTAGAAAGAGAAAAATTCTGCTTCCTAGAAGAACAACAAAAATGAAATGGAAGTTTATGAAAAGAAGGCAGAACCAGATGGATACTAATAGCACAGTTGGCAGATTTGGGTTTCAGTTAAGATGATGGTGGCTATGCAAGAAGAAAGCCAGACGAGCTGACATGTAATGCATGACTTGACAGGAAATGAAAACATAATGAATTTCTCAAAAGCAAGACATGGAAGCAGTTTGACAAAGTTTATACAAGAAAGGTTCTGGCCAGGAAAGATAGAACCTCAGATGAGAACAAAATAAATGTTAATTGTGATTTCATAAACCCTGAAGGTTATGGAAGGAACCACCTACATCCCAAAGATGATAAAGAGAAGTTGTGTGATGAAAGATCCGTAAATATGGACACAGATGGAGCAATATTTTTATTCCATAAATGGGACAAACACACAAAAGGCATTTGACAGAACTTTACATTTAGAACAACAGGTTTGTGTGGTATCAATGGCTTTTGGTTCCTGGAAAAATTGTCACTGGTCATTTTACTGAGGAAACATAGCACATTATGAGGATACAAAGAAAGAACACCTCTTTAGCCAATTGATAACCTCAAACAAAAAGGCTTATAAAGTATATTTAGAGGACTTCCAAAAATTGAATATAAGGGTAACCTGAAGTTTAATCTCAGTGTGAGGAACACAAGATTGACCTCTTAGGTACTCTAAAAGATAACATCCAACATAGTTCGTAGTTTTGAACCCCATCAGTCAGAGGTCTGTGTTGGAAGAAAAGCTGAATGTAAAATTATGGCGACAAGGAAGCCTACCAATTCTAATTCCTATAAAATAGGCTTTGAAGCAGCCATGCTCAGATTTCCACAACCCACGCAAGGTTGACACCACAACAATTGGAAGAAAAAGAGCAAAGTAGCTTTGCTATACCAGATAGTAAAATAATATCTAAAGGTCACAGCAGGCTTAAAAGAAATTATTTTACAGTGATTGTGAAGAAGAAGAAATGAAAAGAAGAGGATATACCAAAGAATGATAGAAGAGGAAGAAATGAATTCACCATATCATGTGAATAAACGTGTCAGAATTACCACCTCAAACTCTCAAAGATAGTAGATATTCTAAGAAAGAAAGGTAATAGTGTTGATTGATTCAAAGAAACTCCATACTTTTATTCATTGTATGTACAAGGAATTAAATTAAGCCTGTACCCAAGACTGCGAATGCTTCCAAGTGATACAAATGAGTGAACTATAAATTTCCTTCCAGGCCAATATCAAGCCAACCATGGGCAAAGGACAAGTCCAATGCTTTCCATCTATGGGAGGTGTTGATGTTGTACTAGGAGTACAATGGTTACAATCTTTGGGGATTTGTGAGGCTTTGCATCTTTCAAGAACTTTTCTTGAAATTTTTTTCTAAGGAAAGGAAGTCAATTTACGAGGGAAATATGAAGCTTTAATGATAATAAGCTTCAATGTCATGGACAGCTTCTAAAGAAAATAACAATAATGAGGCTTAATTTTACAATTGTCACAATTGTAGTTCCAGACTGTACCATCTATTTTCATGGTATCTCCAACAAGTCTTGACAATCAGTTCAAGGTGTTTGAAACTCCAAAGGACTCCCATTCACATCATATTCAGATCGTTATTCATTTGATTCCAGAAGTGTCTTCCAAACATCAGCTCCTTATATGGATATCCTCTTTACTTCCAAAAATATTTTCAAATTGAACGATGATTTAAATGTTAGAGTGTATATTCAACTCAGTCAAAGTTCTTTTCTCTCATTCTAGTATCATGTACATTGAAGAAGGATGGACTATGTATTTAATGTGTCCTGATATAGGGAGCTCAATAAGCTCACCATTAAAGCACAAATTTCCCATTCCCATGGATTTATTAGTCATTAATAATTACATGGAGAATTTATTTTACCAAGTTGATCTTCGTTCGTGATAATAATGTTCAGATTGAAGATCAAGATATTCCAAAACATTTTCAATCATGAGGTCATTATGAATTTCTTGGTCATACTATTTTTACCACTGCACCTCTACATTTGCTGGTTGATGAATTCATTTTCAAACCCTTCAGAAAATTTGTATGTATGTTTTTTGATGATATACTAATCTACAACAGGGTTCTGTAAAGGATCATAAATGAATACAAGTGATAAAGGAAAGTTTCAACTATTACAGAGCAGTGAATACAGCAAAACATCCAAATGTTTCTTTGGAGTGTCAAGAGGTGGAAGACCTGGCTCAAGGATGTTATATTCTGTTTGAGAGAAATGAAAAGTAGACTCAGCCAAATAAAGCTATTAAGGAATGGAAAGTCCCAAGACAATAAAGAAGTTATGGCAGGATTTCAAAGTTAACTGTGCTTACTATCATAAGTTTGTTAAGAATTATGGGAGAACAGTGTGACTAACAACATTTATTGGAAGAAAGATGGCATTACACCTAAGCAAATCAGCCTTTAGATTCAAGAGAAGAGGTAATGTTTCAAGATCGGTCTTAGCTAATGCATCATAAACATTTATTATGAATGAGCCTCAAGAAATGGAATTGAAAAGAAGGCAGAAGGAAGACCCATTGTTGGAAAGTCACTCAATCAAAGGAAAAGTATTTACAAAAACCTAAGTTTCATGAGAAGGAAACAGAAAGTAAGACTATTGCACTAAATAAAATGCATAACTTAACAGTCAGGAAGAGTATTCTGGTTGTAAAAATCATCATGATAATGAAATATTTAAACAAAGACTGATTCTTCAAGAGCACAAAATGGGTCAAGAAGATGTTAAGGACTTTGAAATAATCTACAAAAAAGGGTGTTTAATGTTGTTGCAAAGTAACTCTAGCAATGAAGAGGTGGAAGTATTGTTGTTACTTCCTATTATCCTAACCTGATTGGATAACCTAAGCAAGGGATGAATAAGAAGGACAAAGAAGATGTATGACACTATTCAAAGTTGCAAGAAGATCCTAGTAAGACATCTGACATACATTTAGTTGGAAAACATTCCTGCAGGACAAAGATCACTTATATATTTGTAAGAATTCCCAACCTAAAACAAAAAGATTTTTCTGGAATTTGTACACTTTCCCTGAGGACACTTGATTTTTAAAAACTTACTGTGGCAGAAGAAAGATTTTTTTGGATGGCCTTAAATCGATATTCAAAAGTTTGTAAGGAATGTTTGGTTTGCCAACGAATAAAGTATATAATTAAATCTTGCATCTCTACAACCTTATCCATTCCAAGTCAACGTTGGAGGGAGATTTCAATGGATTTCCACTGTGTTTATCAAATCACAGAATGTCATCATGGTGGTAGTTGATAGACCTATCACATGTACATTTTTGTGTATATCTTCATCCATTTAAAAGGAAAAGTAGTCATAATATATTTAGGATGCATCCAAAAGCTACATGGAAGCCCAAGGGTTATTGTGAGCTACAGATCCATTTTCTTTACGTGGAAATTTTTGACGTAGTTATTTTCTTGTTTGGGTACCTAATTAGCTTCATACTACCACTATCCCTAATCCGATAAAATTTATATTAAATAAATGTTTTAAGGATATCTTCTGTTTTGTATCCGATAATGTTCAATGAACAAGTACACTCTCATTTCATCAGGGTAATAACACTTCCTTCATACTGCAGAAGAAAATGACCCTATTTATGTAGTAATTTTATGAGAATATCCCACCATCATTATACTCTATCTTATGTGAGAAAATCAAGGTCACAATGAAGATCTACCTGGAAAGCATCAGTTGTATGAAGTTCTCCAACCTTAAAGGATAACCTTAATTTTGGGTGCTGCAACTCATCGAACAATAAAAGATCAACATCTACTTAGGAGAAGTTTGATAGATGGTATTTTGCACAGCACAACCATAGGAAAAATGTCCTCTAAGTAAGCTAAGAAGGATAATAAATTATCTCCAAAGTACTATGGGTCCCATATAAAAGTTGCAAAAGATTAACATATTAAATTGGAGTTTCCTGCCGCTATACATCCGCTTTTCCATGTTTGTGCTTAAAGAATACAGAGGGAGGCCATTCCAGCTCAAACAATATTGCCGCAACTTCACGGAGTGGGGCTGGAAAATCATACAACCGTGTTTTGTCACGAAATAAGAAATCCGACAACTACGGAATCGATCAATTGGGAGGCATTCATCATGCAAGAACTTACCCACCGAAGACTTACATGGAGATGAGAATTTTATACAAAAGCAATCTTAGGCTACTCATAACAGACAACACTTTTCTTGAAGGAGAGGGGCATGTTAGGTCCCTATATTACTAGTATAGTCCCTTATTGCTGTTAGTGTAACTCTTTATTGTTATACGTGTCTTTAACCCCCCATTTTGGTTATTTAAATTTTTCAAATTATTATTGTTAGGTCGGCTAGGATTACATTACAGTGTCACTAGGATTACATTATGGCCCCATGGACTCCAGTATAGAAAAGCGAGGTTTTGCAATTGTACGTCCAAGGAATTACATCACATTCATGTAATGTATTGCGGTTGCCCCTCGAAGTGGCTTTGCCTTTACATGCTGATATCTCATTTCTATTTTGGAGTTGGTTACACAACATTGAAAGCCCTAATTCAAAGGTCTAATTTTTTGTGTAACCATGCTAAAATCTTAGATGACTCAATAGTCAATTTGTCACATCATATATACTTTGTATTAAACTTATTCTTATAGTGATAGTAGGTCTATTGTGATTAGGTTTGAAATTTTTGACTGTGGAGGACCATCCATCCAACGTGGTATCTTTTACCTTGCTTAAGGCTGCATCTATGCATCTGGCCCTACTGCCATGATGGTGAATGTGATCATCCATCCGAATAGCACTTCATAGAATGAGCCATAGGATATCCTACATTCACCTGTGTGAGAAGTGTATCTCTTGCTCATAACAATAACAATGTTCCAATTTCTCATGACTTTGTTAAAAGCCAAATCAATTCCACTTTCGTTTTATTAAATAAGCAATCTTATCTCGTTCATTTTTGTTCACCTTTCCGTTTCTTTATACAGTGACATAGGACTGATGAAAATAAGATAATAACTTGTTTTTTGAAAGGGGAGACAGGTATGACTAACAGAGATCCATTCAACTTCAAATCTATTCATATGGTGACAGATTAAATATTTGATGGTGTAAACTTGTTTTTTTGAGTGGAAATCAGATAGCAGCCATTTAAGATTACACTTTCTGCTGATAGATACCACAGATAGATCTAGTTGCTATTTAATACCATATAAAATATCTATATAATACTATATTTTGTAACTATGTGTCTTTTCTTATTCTTTTTTTTAGCGTGCAAATTTTGAGTGGTGCACTGCCATCTCTCCAGAGATTTAATTCCTTCCTTTTATTGACAGACACGTGGGGTTAAGACAGATCTAGTTGTTTACATAATATATGTAATATCTATATTTCGTATTTTATGTCTCTTTATTATTCCTCTCTTGTTCCTATCTGGCAAACATGCAGCCACTTCTCCATGAGCCACTTCTTTCTGCCTCTTTCCCATCATTCTCCTCTCCTTTCTCTTCTTCCCTCCCACTCTCTCCCTTCTCCCTCTCTCCATCTCTCTCCTTTTTCATTTCTCTCCACCTTTCATATGGTTTCTTCCTCTCTCTCTCTCTCCTATTTCTACCTCCAACCCATCCTCTTTCCTACCCCCCTTCCCCCCTCCCTTCATCTATCTATGTTGCTCTTTGTCTTTCTTTTCCTCTTCTCCACCCAATCCCCATTCTCTCCCTCCTTCTCCTTCATTCTTATTCTTTCTCTCTCTCTCCCCACTTTCCCTCCATCTTTCTTTCTTTCCATCTATGTCACTCTCTCTCTCTCTCTCTTAAATTTAGATCCATTATTATGTTAAGAATGATATCTAAATTAAAAAAAAATTGTTTGTGTAATATTAAAATGATATTGATCATCAATCATGTCAAAGAAAAAGAAAATAAATAAAAACTAAAAGAATCATGCAATTTAGTCACATGTTAGGTCACTTTTTCTTATCAGATAGACTTGATGTTGTGTTCTTGAAGAATATTATTTATATTATATAAATTTCATATATTTATATATAAAATATTCTATTTTTAATTTTATTAAAATCTGATTAAAATTTCTATGGAATATTTTTGAGAGCTCATGCAATAGATAGTTTTAGATGAGTATTCTAAAAAAGAATATAACTTTTAACCTTTATTTAATTCAGAAAATTATTAACGAATTAAATTAAAATATTTATTATAAAATATTTGATTGTGAAATAAAGTCATTTTTTTGGGTGTATTAAGTGTCACATGTGTATTGCCCATATATTAACAAAGTGTATTGTGAAATAAGTACAATATTGGGAACTCAGGGTATTGAGGTTTATACAAAACCCATTACAAAGTTAATACATCCATATGTATGGGGGTGAATATCCACAACATTGTGAATCATGTTTGGGTATTTTTATAAAATATTTTGAGATTTGCAGTGTGTGTGTGTACTGTGTTATGTTTTCTTTGGTAGGTAGTATTGATAGTTTTATTTTAACAAAGCCATTTATATGTTTAATAATATCCATGGTAATGAGGGTGTATTCTGTTGTTGTGAGAGTCTGTATATTGTTATAATTATGTTAATAAATATCATTGGAAATACAATGTTGAATACATCCATGTGGTATTTGAGGTAAATATCTATGATTGCTAGTCATGACATATATTTGTTATAATATGTTATTAGCTATACTATTAATGGTAAGTGTAGTTAAATATCCTACTAATACTAATCTTATTATATTGATATGAAATATTTTGATTGTGAAATAAGTTATGTTTATTACCTTCCTTAACTACCTCAATTATATACCCATTATAGACTAGATGTGATGTATGTTAAATACACAGAAGAAAAAATTAATTTTCAAATATGAAATTTTAAACCTAAAATAATAATTTGTGTTTGATTATGAGATAGAATCATAAACTTTTTATAAATGCAAATTATTATCAGGTTGGATGTTTAATGCTTTACTCATTAAATATATTACATGTAGAAATGTGTGATTGCAGACAAGATTCTTAAAGGGTTCAAGCAAATGTTTCATATCTATATCCATATCCTATTAGGAAACCCCATTTCTATATATCTAAATAGGAGCAAGAAAACCACACAATTATAAGGATGGAATTTACTTCAAAGTGGAAAACCTTCGCTAATCGTAATATCCTTAATACATAAATTGTAAATGTCTCTCCATATATTTGTGCAAATAATTATCTTTATATTAATTTTATATAGTCTTTATCAATTTGAGCCTTTTAACGGTAAAATAAGCTTATCCTATAAAATTTGGGCAAAAGATCTTTAGAAAAATGGTGAAATTGGAAAATATTTTTTGAAAGATAAGAAAAATTAACACATTTGTGAAATTTAGCCTCTAAAATTTTCTCAAGGGGAAACATTCGACAACCTATGCTTTTGTAGAATGTCTCAACAGGATCTGAGCTTCCAATTTATCTAGAACCAAAGGCACCCATTCAATGATTATAACATATGAATTAGTTTTGAGGAGAATGGACTAAGGGGTAAGGAAACTAGATAGAAAGGGGAGTACCAACTATAGAAAGAAGCTACACAAAGATAAGAAGTAAAGGCTGTTCATTTATGGATTGGAACATAGAAAAATAAAAGAAACTACATAAAATAGTGGCCTAATAGAATAAAGTCATCACCCCACGACTTCATGATCTTTCAGACTTTCAAACTCAAACTTCCTCTGGGAGCTTATAATATCTAAAATTATATAAATTCAAAAGGTACAACTATGCATTATAGATGAAAACAAGGCATACATGGAAATTATGGATATATGAAGAGAACAAGATACACGGTAGAGTCAACCTTGTTGCTATAAACTTAGAAATAATAGGAAGAAACCCCGATGTCACACAAGAACTAGAAGGGATAGAAGGAATCTATTAGGTACAATAAGAAAACCTTTGTTGCTGTAAGAACTAGACAAAGGGTAAGTGATAAAGAAACATGTCCCTATGAAAACTAGATATGTTAAAACCTATTGACACAGCCATAAAAACTGAAAGGGAAAGCTAAGCTGAAATCCTTGTTGTGTAACATAAGAACTATCAGCAGACATAGAAGAAAGCCTGCCGCAATTTTACAGCTGAGGTTGAATGTTTAGGAAGGGTAGTGCTGCAACAATCAAAACACCACCGAAAAAGCAAGAATTGATTCCAATAACTAACTCAAGAATACTCCCAAGGTCACAGTTGACAAGAAATAGTGGTATTCCTCTCTATTCCTTTGTATAAGATCAGAAAAGAGAAGGAAGGAGGCACGTTCTTAAGAAAAATGAAAAACAGAAACCCCAACTGTTAACTGGGAAAACCATCAGATGGATGAGGAAAGAGCCCTTTCTGAGCAAGCTCTCGCTGATAAGAAAATAAGGAAACCTTCCTGTAGGTAATGGAATGGCCTAGGAAGAACCACTTGAGGAAAGAAACCTTGGAGTATGGTTATCCAAACAAAAATAAACAACTTAATAGATAGAACTCAGACGATGGATCAAGAAGTTGCAGAGCAAACTCTCCAAGGCCGTGAGAAGAATTCAAGATAGGGATGGACAAAGATGGTTTTTCCTCAAGGAGAAAGTTAATACTCATCAAGGAACATCAAAACAATGAACCTTATATATATGTCGTAGGAAGCTAAATCCTATAGGAAACTATTGGACTATTGGAAGAATGAATGATGAAGCAGTTTGAAGGTTACCAAGCTCCAAAATAGGTATATAATGAAGTTGGAGTGTCTGGGATCTTGGATTAATAGTGGAGATACACTCAGCTAAGCAAGATGTTTTTATCCTGTGTAGGAGTGTGACTATTTATAGGAGAAGGTCATGTTCCAGAAAGACTCATTCCAAGTTTATATTAATACCCATCCATAAAATTTCTTGCAGTTTCATTACATATACAAATGAAATATAAAGAAGAAAGTAGTGTGAACTCTATCAAGAATATATTATATTTCTCTGTATCATGACTCTATCCAACCCCAACCATTTTGTATATATGTCAGATTTTCGTTTATCTCAAAACCACAATTATTGACAATTTCATATTAGTTGGAAAACAATCTCACTTAAATTAAGGATTATATGGGAGTATTATAGCCCCAAGGATGTCCTCCTATTACATGATAGATAGGTAAAATACCCAAGTTATGTAGAATTTATGGTCTTAAATAGGAAAAGAGGGCATTGAACATTGTAAGAAGAAAATTGAAATATTGTCAAAAACAATTGCAAAAGGGTATATTGAACACTAGTCCGAATAAGTTGCAAAGGACAGGAAAAGGGATCCTTTCAACCCCAACAACTCTACAATGGATCTAAATCGGGTAAACATATACATCAAGTGCAAAGGAGTTGTGGAAACTAATAATACCTTAACTTTCACTATCCAATGAACTCATTCCTCTTACTGCATAGTAGAGACTATAATATACCTAAACGAGTTAGAACTTTCCTTTCAGAGGTTGAGTGAAAAGGAGGCTATTTTCATTTTCATGAGTTAAATAAAGTGGACTATAATATCGTAACTCTCCATGGACACCATAATCACCTCATCCTCGATTGGATTGCTGGTTGCATAGGTACACAATAATTTTCAGCTATAAGATGATGAGTGGCAAATTTGGAATCTTTGTAGCACACTTCTAAGACCTTTGAAAATATTTTTTCCATTTTTTCACCTCATCCCAACAAAATTTTTTCCCTATATAATTGCATTCTATTCAAGGTACAATTATTCTCTTATTACATTTTAATGCTTATTATTATTTGTTTAAGTAGATGATTATATTTATATTCTAACCAATCATATTGAGGAGGAAAATTGCACAAGCACCTTCGACGAGTATGGTACTGTGTCACAACCCACCATGGAAAGCTATTGAAACTCCCCCATTGACGATACAACCACCTTCAAGTGTCGTAACACAACTCCAGTTTCTAGGTGTTACAATTTCCTATTGGTAGGTGTTGCACCTACCTATTATTGGTTGATGCGACTCACCATTTCAACGTAGTGTTGCTACCTACCTAGTCTAATATAGTATTATAATCTCCAAAGTGTTATAACTATTAGCAAGGTTAGACTTAGTGATGCAACTTTATGTGTTGAGACCATGCTATAACCGTCATCAAGCCTACTCACCCTATTGTGTCGTTATTGGTGCCTCTTACTCAGACCATTGTCGGTAACTTCGGCGTAGGGCCGACCATTTGGGAAAACTAAGGAAATTTTTTTGGATAGTCATATTAACATTACTTGTTGAGCATGTTGGTAGTTGTTTTTCTTTATGGAAAGTTTCAATTTTTAGGAGGATATTTTTCAAGTAACATTGTTGAGAGTATGCTGCACTGTGCTCATTAATTTCACTCCTCTAACTCATTGATCCCATGTGTAAAGGTCATGGGGAGCATGGTGTAAGTGTATTATCATAGATAAGCACCCATGTTTTTACTCTAACTTTAACTCATGAATGAAGGTAATATATTTGAATACATGTCTATGAAACCAAGCTCTGAAGCCGGATATCCCTCTCCACGAATTTCCACGGTATATGGGTACTTGTTATAACTCAAAAGAAATGAAGAGAAAACTGGCTTTGAAGCATTGCAAATAAGCAAGGTTCTAGCTAATCACATCTCTAGCATGGGCCTCTCATTGATCAAAGCCAAAGTTGAAGTGCAAAGGTGCAAAGCAATGAGTTTATTGTAAGTAATAGGGTGGTAAGCCACCCGTCATAGCCCCCAGTCATAAGGGGTTTGAAAGAAACACCCAAGTTTTTGTTGGCCCACCCACTCTAAATTTGTGTCCACACGGTGGAAGAGGTGGCAAGAGCGCCGACTCCACAAGATCCTAGTCACGACCTTTGGTCAAAGGTTTATACCTTGTATGCCAAAAGGATTATCCAACTCTCACACCTAACAGTACATGTTAGGTGATGAATGGACTGATAGACCCAATCTATGAATATTGCTCAGATCCGATGTCCAGATTAACAGCTGGTAATAAATATGTACGAAGGTTAAAGAGATCTATTTAGCACTGAATGATTCACTTTTTAAGATTACCTGCATCTACGTGTCTAGATCACCTCGGAATGCAAAACATGTGCAGAGGTTAAAGATATATTTCATGCGAGGGATTTAGTGGTTATATTGCTAAACTATTAGGCCAAATATTAGGGTCTTATTTATTTGATTTCTATTGCTTCACAATTTTTTAATTATTATTACTTTCTTTGTTTTTATATTTTCCTCATCAAGGAAAATTTCAAAACTGCGATGATAGAAAAGAAAAAAGAGAGAACATAAGATGTAGGCACTCGCCCATGAAAAACCCCAGAAGCGGAAAACCTAGCTGGGAAAGCTCTTCACTAGTAGAATAAATCAATTGATACAACGAGGACCTAATAATATTAGGAACTTAGACTCCCTATATCCACCAAGTAATTCCCATGTACCCAAGTCAAATTTATAGCTCCTTCCTTCACAAGCTTCAACATAAGTATACTTCTTCTAACAAGAATTTTAGTCTACTTTATATTTCAGGTTTGATATGTACCTTTTGTCCTTAATATGTCTTTACTTTACAAGTGTGGAAGAATATCATTTCCAAATATCTCTTCCTCTCAAGCATATGTACCCTTCCTTGTGATGAGAAAAGGCTTATTTCTTAAACACCTTCTAATTTCCTTATTCTGAAAATTGCATATAGATTCTCACATACTTTTCCTCACTTAATAGGTCGAGATAATTATTTGTATATATTCTTCTCATGGGAGGATGTTTCCTCTAATGAGGCTCTATTTTAGTAGAAGATGGAGCTGGTTTGTGGATGAGGATTATTAAATAATTTGAGCAGCAAAAAATTGTTATTTTTATTCTTTTAGAATAAGGGTCCTAAGTGAGGAACCTTACATAATCAACATGAATTTACTGATACAATCCAAGCCTCAATGAGGCTTTAATTTGGGAAAAAAATAATGAAACATACAAAAACCTAAAAGCTAGTACTAATTTTATTTTATAAATAATTTTTTTCTTTCTATTTCATTTGACAAATACATTACATATCATACAGCCACAATGTAAAGATCCATATCTACATTCTTCAATGGACCCTCTTAACTAGATATATTCATGTTATACATATAGTAAAAGGATGAACCTAAAATGATATTTTCTATGAAGAGTCATAGAATACATTAATGTTGCCAACATTAGATACTTTACCAAGGTATCTAACCAATTATAAATAAGGTATCTCCAAGATTCTCAGACTATAGGCACCATTACGCTTCACTCTAACACCAACCCGCAGTGGTGGTCTAGGTATCCTATCCATGGCCTGAGCTCCACAAGACCAATGATACCTCCCTAATTTAGGATCTAAAATCACTGTAGACTAGTGCTAGCTAGATGTCCTCCTAAGCATCACGTGCTGCACATAGCCCAAGATTCTTCATCTCTCCCATAGACTAAATCATATATAAGACTCAGTCACAAACATGCTTCAAATATGCAACCATCTTATGGAGAGATATTCCTATAAAATCACAGCCAAATTCATAGTAACAAACTTGGGGCCAGAAAAGGTTATCACAAACACACACGATCCTTTGAATATTCGATTTTCTCTTAGGCCATCATCATATATCCAAACATATCTCTGTTAGAAGCCTCCTCTCTTTCAATTTTCCAATAGAACCAAATTCACCTCAACACTTATTATGGAATGATTCAAATCTTGTTTAAAATTTTATTAATCATATAATCATTTCTAGCTTCTTATCTATTCTCTAATATCACTTTTCTTAAGGTCTTATAGCTACTACTATACCATCCTAACTGTGTGATACCTTTTTTTTTCATCCAAACTTCTTTTTATATGAAATATCTTTCATCTAGCCAACATACTCTTTTACGTGTATCATCATATCATCGTAGAAAAATTCTTTCCCTATGAACGCCATTCATTCTATGGAACTAAGGTCATATATCCATTTCTAATGTCATCATTATACTACATCTCCTTTCCATCATGCTCATCATTATTAATGCACCTTCAATTATGAGGTAGGTGAACATATTCAAATCTGAAGATTATATACCTAGCAAATCTTCTAGTACATATATAAAAGAATGAAGTTAACTTTACCAAAATAGGGTTATAATTTTATTTAAATACATCAATAATACTATAATCTTTAGTTATTCTAAACCTAAACCTATTAGGCCCATAATATAGAAGGGTTACATCTTTCATACCCTATAATTTCACATCCATATATGGTAGTAGTGTTTGTAATAACCCTATTCCAATTCATTAATATTAAAGCATTAGATATCAACATCTATATTAGGTTACAAATTCTAATCATAGCGAAAGAATTTTATATCCAAGGTTTTCATATGAAGCCATAGAAACTTATATCAATCTCTACTAGGGATTTTATCAGAAACCTTAATAATAAACATCAAAATTAAAATTAGATATACAAAAAAAATTAAATGAGATAGGTTTCACCATATAGAAGCACACAATCACGGGATCTATTCCTAGGATCTTTCATTAGTTATTACAAGGGCTTGGACACAAACTCTAATCACCAAGAATTAAAAATATAGGGTTTTATCAGTTATGAATATAGCACATCAACCAGAAGCCTAAAACTAGGGATTTTATATCAACAAACCTTTAAATATTCAGATTAGGACTTTATCAACAAACCCTAAGAACACTAGGGAAGCATCAAAATATCACCAAACCCTAAAAATCAAAAAGACTAAGGTTTCATAGTGAACCTTAAAATATTAGGTTTAAAAAATGTGGAAAAATGCGGGATAGTATGATAAGAGTAGATTCAATCTAGAGACTAATCACCCTAACAACATAGAATCTTAATGATTATTTAACAAAGTTGTTGATGATGTCAGGTCCATCAACTAAGGGGGTCTCTGAGAAGCTTTAATTATACCTCATTAATCGTTTGAGGTAGGATCCCTGTTACAGAACAAAGCACCTAACCTGTCATTTTCTTTAAATATATCTTTATTATTATTAGTATAGAGTATGTGTTTTACTTGTGCTACAGAACAGCCAGTTAGCAGTCTTGAAATGTTTGATTTACCAAGGTTATTTTACCACAGTGGGAGATAAATTAGAAATTTTATAGAAGAATAGTAAATATCCTACTAGAGACAATATGATATGAAAAAGATTCATCTAAATCAAACAAATGAATCATACAATACGCATGTGATGATATTTACAACTCATTAAAACACATTTCAATAAGTTGCCACCAAAGTCATTAAAAAGGTTCAATACTTCCATTAGATGTGAAAGTGAAATGATGAACTGAAACATTAGCTGTATTAGTATTAGAAACATCCAAGTGGTCCATGTGAATTTTTTTTAGGAAAAAGGTCAAGTACAAGAAAATTCCAAATACATAAATATGAATAACTTAATTACCAGTTTTAATAAGGAGTTGATTAGCCCTACTGTTCCTGAAAGGCATTATTTAACTTCTACCCCTGGCATTAAAAGGTTAAAATAATTTGCATGAGAAAATAGATCATTGATAACTTGAGGAAGTCCCTTCACATCCCCATGACCTTTGACCTCTCCAACTTCTAGTAATCTTGGGTTTCTAAGATCCTTTGAATTCAAAGGACTTTTGAATTACAAAATAACTTTGGTATTGTCTTTATTTTTATTTTAATATCATAAATACATCATGAATTCAGCATCATCGTCTCTGATGAGACATGTCACCATCTTGACATTGCACTTGTAGTGAATACAAAATGAACCTTTTCTAGTGGCACTTGGATGCTATTTGTATATTAATTTTTAGGAATATTTTATTTTGATGTCTCATCTCTTCAGAGGGTATTTGATCAAATGAATATTGTAGTGATTTGATCTTTCAAGATTGTGGCAGGTTCTTTCATTGCTCTGCTTCCTTTGTTTTTTTCTTTGCTTGATCTTCCTAGGTAAGTGCTTGCTGTTGCTTCTGAATAATTGTATCTGCAATAACTAATGACAAGCAACAATCAATATAAAATATCTTATTCTTACCATGTTCACGAATATTTTATATTCACATTTCCAGTATGCTCAAAAGGAGCAAAAAGGGATTTTGGGTGCATAGCACACTTTGAAAGGCTACAAGTCTGATAGGGGGATTTTGGCTGCATGCACTCTGCGAAAGGATTAAATTAAGGCAGTGCACACAGCAACTGGAAAAAATGAAAGGGAAGGCTTTGGACTTCAAGCAGGCTATGCAATCAAGGAGATAGAGGGTACAGGGCGCACTCTCGAAGGATGAAGAATGAGGCGTTTGGCCTCTGCGTGTGCCTGTGCTCAAGAAACCAAGGGGGGACTTATGGACACTCATGAGGTTTTAAGGGCAGAGGATTAATGTTCTGAGAGTGCACTCATGCACTCAAGAAGCCAAGGAGGGTGCATGGGGCAAGTCCTAAGGCCGAGGAGTGAAGCTTAGTTCCTTCGTGAGAGTGTGCTCATGCACTCAAGGAGGATACATTCCTTCATGTTGAAGGATTTCTCTTAAGGAGAGTGCATTCATTCACGCCAAAGGAGTGCTAAAATGAAAATTCCTTAGGGCTGAAGGAGTGCTCTCAGAGCGTGCATCCTCTGTGCCCATGCTGAGCTACTTCCATGATGGTATGTTCCTTTATCAAGGAGTGCACTAAAAGGAAGGCTTGCATTTAAGGTGCGTCGTAACAAGGAGGGGAAAAGATGGATTAATCCAGTTCTCTTTGTGTCATACACATGGCGACTTCAAACAATGGATGATATTATATCAAGGCTTTAGAGTGTGCTCATGCACCCCTAGCTTCAATGTGTTTTTGAACCCCAAATACTGTCTAAGTTCGAGATATATAGGAAAAGAGTGAACATGATGAAGCTTTAGACCTAAAACCAAGTATGCTACATACCAACGCATCAACAAAATATATAAAGTATTGAAGTATTTAATAATTATACTCAAACACTAGTTTTCATGCATTCCCTGTGGAAAACAAACAAATTTCAGCACTATTGCATCAAAAGTGTCGTTTTACAAACATCAAAGATATGAAACTAGACAGAAATGAACTAGAGATGTTCTAATCCAATGTAGACTGGAATTTGAGATCACTCAGTATAACTATTTAAAACATATATATAGTGGAGACAACATTTGCATCATGAACACATTGATACAATAAATATAGTGTAGGTTCTGAAATCTCATGTAGTGAAAATTTTAGAGTGGTATTGTAAGAATGTTGCTGATTTGGCAACACACTGTAAAACTCTAACCCTATCTATCTATAATAAGCTAGTTAAGGTCCACCTTTAGGAATTATTGATTGCCTCAATTTCCCCCTTTCGACCTAGTTTTATACATAGCATCTCACCTTCCCTACTTGGTTGAACACAAGTGTCAAAAATGTACACCATATCACAATTTTTTCTGCGTGTGAAAGGGTAATGTACACAAAAAATTTAGTGATATTCGCAGAAATAGCTTTCATTCCTGGGTAAGCCTCATCGCTACCATTAGGCCCGATAGTGCCCTAGTGAGTCACTAAGCACAAATGTTGTTTCCACTGCCAGGGAGCCTACAGTACCCCCTGAAGTTGTTGTTCCACCTCCTCAGGCTGAAAGTCTTTTATTTCACCCTTTTTATTTATTTATTTGGCTATAATTATATGCATCGATTACCTTTATTATTTTCGGCAGTGGAAGAGGGATCCCAAATTATTGACATCAAAGGTTGTTTCCCCTTCATAGAATTATTTTACATATGATATTTATTTGCTCGCTTATATTTTCCTTTATTCCTTCTCTACTAGATTGAAAAGCATTAACACAAGTAAATTTATACTAATTTTAGTAGCTTAGATACTAACATAGGCATTGATTTACTAATTTCCTCAAGGTTCTCCTATTGTACGAATCATATTTTCCATCTAGACTTAGCTCATCCAAACATTTCAAAAGAAAGAAGCAACTAACAACAAAAAAGCCAAGTATTGTATGGCTGCACTTCTTTATTACACCACAATATTTTTGGTGATGCACTCTTCACACAAGGCATTATTAAGAAAACATGAAAGAAAATACATACAAAACCAAAAGCAGAACAAGAGATAAAAGCAAAGTGGATATTGAATCCAAAAACATCACATGCAAACATAAAATAGATGAAAGCCGTAGATGGAGAGCAGGGAAATAATGTGGATGAAAATGCGGAGGGAAACTAAAATGAGTTCAATCCTACCGCTAACCCAACCAACTAAAAAGGTAAGGCTATGAATACATTTCCATTGAAGCTGCATTATCTTCCAACTTGTAATCACAAAGATACAAGAAATTAAAAATTGAGATGTAATACAATGTGTAAAAAAGAGTTAAGAACCCAATATATTTCACAAAAGATAAAATGTATTTTATATATAAACCATAGATGTAAAGGTATCACCCAATTTTCCATCCCCATAATCTTTATATATTTTATAAAATTCCACAAAAACAATTGATGGTTCCTTTGTGGAATGTTCACATTCTGTATCGCATTCCTTGCGCTTTGCACTACCAAAAGACTCAAACTTTCTTGTAAGTAGTTTTGCTGGTGAACATGCTTACAATGATGATATGTCTGATCATGAGATTCAAAACATTCCTTTGATGATCCTACTAGGTTTTTTAAAGGATATTTTTTAAACTAATGTCATAGAATCAAGATAAAAGTCTCAAGAAGAAAATGAATTCACCAAAGTGAGGAAGACGTCAAGATAGTAAGGGCCTAACATAACCAGTGCTTTGAGGCTAATGTGTCTTCAACTACTTGAAAAAGTATCTAAAATTGAGAAGATAGGACATAAGGATCTACATAATATAAAACAATTTCCATGAGATATAAATTAGGGGAAATGATCAATCGATGGAAATTGTTAGAACAAGAACCATGATCGCATAGGATTGATTTAAAAAAACACATGACTCTTGATCGTTAAACAAAAGATAAATCAATTTCCAATAGCTTGGAAAATGATTCAAAACAAAAGAATAATCTTCCTCAAATGGTGAATATGGGAAACCATTTTCTTCTAACTCGTGACAAATCAGAGGGCATCATAATCATTGTAAGAATGAAAAAGGAATGTATTCAAAACACTCAAACTCATAAGATGCCGTAATAGGTGAGAAAGAGGGGAACTTGATGCGTAAAATAACATAAGCATTCAAGACCACTCAAAAGGGATATGTAGCATCATTATAACATTCACAAGGAAGGACCGGAGTTGATTATTTTCAAAAGTATGTGATAGGTATGCATATTTCTATCGATCAAGATATTTGAAAATGATTAGCTTCATGTATTTCTGTGCTATTCATGGAAGGTATACACTCCAATCCCAAGTTAGATTCAATCGATTTCATGAAGATAAGTTAATTGAAACAAAAATTTCAAACCAATAAGAAACTAAATCTTGAAAGTTAGAAGAGGTAGGTCAATAATACCATAATTATTTTTAAGAGCTGAATTTCTATCCAATAAAACCATGAAAAGCAAGAATTTACTGTGATATCCAAATTTGATTGAAAAAAAGGAAAATTTTACCAAGAGTCCCTAACCTAATGTAACCATCAACTAAAGTTTAAGTTCCTCAAACTTTGAAGGATTCGCAAAATTTTTAAGAATTATAGAACTACATATTGAAGATTGAGTCATATCATGCATGGTACGTGGAAAATACTATCAATGAAAATAAGATTAGTAGTATCAAGTTCGAATCCATATACATTATTTCTATTTTATCGTAATTTTCACTTAAGAAATATACTACCTAAGTTATAGAAATATTCGATTGCACTCCGTACGATTAATAGATTGAAAATTATGTATGAGTAACATGTACCAAGTAATTCCTCTCATGCAAGACTAGAAATGATAGGGAGCCTGAAATTTCCAATACTTGATGATTTCGCATTTTCCTCCATCATGAATGATCTCACCCACCATGTGACAATTCAAAATCCAAATCATTGTATTAAAGTATCCCATCACAAATTAATTTTTTACAAAATAAGTGTTTATGTGAGGTGAGGTCAAGAGAAGTTTCCACAAAAACCTTCATTAATCAAATTAGGTTCATGATATAAATATTTCAAAACAAGGTTTTCTTTTAGAAAAATGAAAGATCAATACGTTCTCTTTGGAAACCATCATTTACATGTTAAGCCAATGGAAGTCATAATCAATGTAATGAAGGTTGTCCAAGACTTCTGAGTGATTAAGAAAGTTAAATTTATTTAATCCATCGCCTTTAGATTCTTCGTATCTACAATCAACCAAGGATGGTAACATTCAAGATGAACATTTAAAAATAAAAGAAGGTCAAGCTTAATTCTCACCTTCCGTTCCTCTAACTATGTTGAATAATGGATTTCCTTCTTCACTTGATTATTTTTTATACGTAAAGATATTTATCAATCATATCACGGGGAAAGGATCATGAGAAAGAGTGATAGAGCATACTGAACGAAAATCACATTCAACATCAGAGTTATGAGTGTTAATACCATCTGTGGAATTGAGTGATTAGACCACTATACGCTCACAGAACCATTCCCAAATCATCCTAAGTCAAACTAAGATCATGGAAATGTGATTTGCTGATAAGATGAATAGGAATTATTTCAGTATTTCCCCCAACCTCAACATTAAGATAAGGAGGCACCCAAACGTTGATTTGTAGGAAAAGGGAGGGAGACAAGAATAAAATGAATAGTAGGATCTCTTTAGATTAGTTATTCCCACAATTTCCAAAATTTGGGAGAATACATGAACATCCGTAGTTTATATTCAAACTTATTCAAAGAATTTAACCAAATGTTCAAACTTTTTCGAAGAAATCCTAATCCATATCTTATTCAAAGAAAATCAACATATTAAGGAATTTGTTTGAAAAACCCTCAATCGATCATTATGATCCATTCTTGCCGATTAATTATTTCCATAAATATCTTGGTAATCATACCAATCAAATTCCTCACAATATCCTGAGAAATTAAACGAAAAATAATGAATGAAGTGGATGGTAAGTTATATATCTTATTTATTAACATGACATTTAAGAGTGAGGCTTAAACAAAATAAACATAAGATATTGATTATCACATCAAGAGTATTTCCATGTTCCAAGAAAATAATTTATGTGCTTGATAGAAAGTTACAACCTCTCACCATTAAACTTGAATTGAGACAAAAGCAATGAATGAGTTACGTGATATTGAAATGTTTCTAGGAGGTGGTTAAAAAATACTGATTATGATTTGAAAAAAGAGCCATTTAAGATAAGAGATTTAAATAGACTCAATCTGGAACAGTTCTCTGACTGCTCCTTCCTTCTAGCACCAACCTGTTGATGGTGCTACATAGAACCGTTAGCTAAGGTGGTGTCCTCAAATATTAAGTCCCCATTGGACCTCACACTCAGTCAGATATAGTAGCCCCATCTTTACTCTGACCTATAAGAATGTGTTTAGTAAAGACATTATTTGGCTTTAGCTATTAGCATGAGAGAGAAGCACACATGTGTTTTTGAATGAGCTAAACAGTGTGCTCTAGCAATGCTCAATCAGATGTATTAATGTTATTTTATCACAAGTAAGTGAGATAAAAGTGAGCTCTAAGAGAGAAGTAATGTAATAAATTTTCAATGCATAATAAAAATATGACACAGACTCCAATGATATCAACCAAAATAAGGTACACATGATGTAACCATCGTTACAAATCCATTACAACATATTTCCAATGTTAAGCATCTTAAGTCACCAAACAGTTCACTCATTTGAATACATGTAAAAATAGCATTAAAACATAAACATTCCTAAAGAATATTATTAGAAACATCCAAAATCGATGTGTGAAATTTGTTTACCAAAAGGATTCAAGTATTGCGTAAAAGTCCCAAGATACAATATAATGAACACCACTAACTCTAATAGTGGAGCTGAGTCATCACTTCCTCCTCAAAAGTAATAAATTTGTCTCTCTAATGCCTTGTGGGGAGAGGCCACTTTAAAATTCCTTCACCTGAGAAATCAAGATCTATTTAGTAACTTGAGCCATGACCTTTTCACATCCTCATGATTTTTTTCTTTCCAACTTCTAGTGACTTTTCGACTTAACCTTTTGAATTCCAAATGAATTTTGAATATATGACTTTGGGTATTACATGCCCTTTCCACTTCCATTAATACTTGAAGTTCATACATGACTCTTGGGTCTTATACTTATTTGTATTATAATGATTACGATAATACATCATGAATTCCATGATCACTGGGTGATGAGAACATGAAATGTCATTATCTTTTATGGCTTAGGAATAATAGTGATTGATGACATGAATTTTTTAGTGGTGACATGGTTGCTAATTTGTATCCTCTTCTTCTTCAAGAAATTTGATTTTTTATGTCTCTACCCTCCAAAGGGTATTTGATCATCAAATGAAGTCTTTAGTTCTTGATCAGATTAAAATGTGTTTTTTTTTTCTTTTCCATGCTTCCTTTGTTTGTTCTCTTTGGCTCCGGTCTTCCTTGTGCATGCTTATCATGTTGTTTCGAACACTGATTCCATTCCATCATGACAAGAAAATATTAGCCCGAATTTCTCCTATTCTACCATGTTTAATGCATTTTTTATACTGTTTTTCGCGTTTTTCAAAAATGGGAAAAAAAGGAGATTTGGGTTCATAGTCACATTTTGAAAGGATGAAGGGTTGAGGGGAGGCTTCAAGGATTCGACATGAATCACACTCAAGGGAGGGAGGAAATAAATGAAGGGAGCATGGTGCAAGAAGGTGTTGGAAGGAAGGAAGGATTCGGGCTTCCCAAGTTGGTTGTGCAATCATGGAGAGATGGAGGGGGAAGCGTGAACTCAAGGCTAGAGGTGACACTCCTTGGAAAGTGTTCTCATGTGCTAGTACAACCAGAGGAACAGTGACATACTCAAGGATGAAGGGTGAGGCTTCATGCCTCTGTACATTTTTCTTATGCACCTGTCATGATAAGGATGGTACATGGCACAATTACAGCTGATGAAGGAGGAAGCCGTGTCTTCCGTATGCGTCTATGCGCTCAAGGAGGACACATTCCTTCAGCCTTGAAGGGTGCTCTCAAGGAGGGTGCATTCCTTAGGTCTAAGTAGTGCACTGAATGAGAGGGCACATGCTCCTTTAGGTTGAAGGAGTGTTCTCATGATGGCTGGATTCCCTCCAAAATAAGGAGTGCTCTATGTGAGGGAACATTTCTTTAGGTCGAAGTAGAAGCCTAAAGGAAGGGGAAAGATGGATTAAGGAGTGTGTTGTGTGTTCTTTGACAGTGTAGCACTTAACAATGAAGAATCCCCGATCATGCTTTATGTTGCACTGATACAACTTTTGCCTCAATGGGTTTGCTTTCTAACCAAAGATTTGTCTACGTCTGTGATATAGGAAAGGGTGAACTTGATTAGTTTTATACATAAAACCATGTGCTACACATACCAAATTATCGTAAGAGAAAACTTACTAATATTGAAGAATGATAATTATACATCAAAACACCACTTTTCAAGCATACCCAAGTGTTATGTTTGTGCGATCGCGACCCAAAAATTGTGGCTTTACAACAACAAAGATGTTATTGCAATTATGAAAAGGTGACTAACGACGTTCTATAAACGTGAAACTTGATAAAGACTTACTAAACCCGGAACACATATAATAGTGTGAGACAAAATTTTATGATCAAGGCGACACATTAGATATGACGGTGATAGTAGACTCCAAAATTCGAATGCGTGAAATTTTTGGTGTTGTAGCACGACAATGTAACCCTTGTGACATGAAAAAGAGTTAGTAATACAAAGAAAATTTAAAAGATTGTACCTTTCAAAGAATTTATTAATAAGAAATACTTTGATCTTAAATCTTACCTCGATTATCGTGAAAAAATTTAATGGACAATTATCTTGAAGTTTAAAAACATTTGTGAATTCCCACTAGTCCCTAATATGCAAACTATAAAATGTTTATTGATTTATTTGTAAAATTATTCAAATTTATAATGATCTTATATATACTTACACTTAAAATTTTTAATGTAAAATGATTTTATATTATGTACCCTACGAATCATTTTTTGTAGAAAATCTTAAAATTGGCAGGTTCATTTTTTTAGAAAAAATCATGGAAAATTAGCTCAATTCGTAAATATATTAGCCTCTCCTAAAATTTTCTATGTTGGATTTTCTCCTATAAACCTTGTATGGTTTCCTTTATTGAATGGCTCCTTCTTAGCCTCTTCATGGTCCATTCAAATGAGTCCACTTTAATTAGAGTGGCCATAGGATCCAACTGATTTTGCATCAAGTCTCCATTATTAATACTCAACATATCTACATGAAATATTTATAATCACAAGAGTATACAATAGTGCAATGATCATCAGTGTTTCCATTGCTCCGTTTGGAGAAATGGGTTCTAGCTGATCTTGAACTCATCTGGCTCTATGGATATTATGTCAAAACTTCAGACATCAATTAATTTTCTATCTTTTCCAAGATTGTCATATATCTTGGAATAATTATAAAACCTAGATGCCAAGGATATTTCTAAGAGGGAACACGTGAATAAGGGTTCTCATACACCTATCTTACAAAGTCTAACACTAACAATATTTAATACAATGAGAACTACAACCGCTAGAAGCAACTTGCTAATCCTTCAAAAATTTTATACTAGGCTCAAATGTACATGCTATACATACCTCAAGGTTACAATGATTGCACTGATGTTCCATTGACCTAGATGCCTTTTTCTCACAAATCGAAAACATATGTTACAAGACTAAAAAAGATAAACAGTAATATTAGTACTTACTTGAGTTATATGAATTTCAAGTTGTTCTCAAATGCAGATAAATGCTTTATTTGATCAGAGGAAGGGCTTCAATTAAGAGATGATATAGGAAACTCAAATAGACAACTCGCTGCTAATCTAATAGCAAACTTGCTCTGAATTTTACTGCAGATTGAGATTATACTACTTAATTAGACTGCAAAACACTTTTATTGCCATCCTCCTAGGTTGGTTTTTTATGTCTCTCGTTTAGGCTCATACATATACATAGTAATGGATTCTTAAGTCCCATTCCATTGAGTCCTGGTCTTTCCTCTACAAGGATTCTCAAATATTTGACATTAAATAATTTCATAATAAGTGTATGTCCGAGACACATAATTTTATTGATATTGAAAGAAATTACATAAAAGTTGCAGAGTTTACAAACGTAAACTTCATTAAATTTTCACTCAGAGACTAACCTATTTAGCAGCTATATGTCCCTAATCATTCGCTTATATTCACTGAAAAAATAATGTTAAACCATTTATAATAAAATGGGGATATTCTATTCAATCTACTAACTTTATTCCTATTTTGAGCCTCATATACTACCCAATTCCTAGAGTCCTATCTTTGCTAACAATATTCTATATTTTATAAGTTCCTAATATTTATTAAATATTATAATTTAATAAATATTTATTCTATAATATTTATTAAATATCAAAATTTAATAAATATTTTATCCTAACTTTTATTAATATATTTGGATCATATAACATTCCCTATGATCCAAAGATATATTATAACCGATACCAAGTTCATCTTTGAACTCGCAATTTTTTAGATCACAATAGGTTTGCAGTGAAGATATTGGAGTGTCCGATCTTCTAAAGGACAATAAATCAACATTTATCATCCTTTGCAATGAGTGATATAGATACGATGATATTGTGTCAACATGCTTTTTCTTTGGAATGAAAAACCTGATTCTCGGAAAGATTTATTGTTGACCGGTTGTCATGCACAATCCAAGAAGCTCTCTGCCTTCGGAGGAATTCCCCACCTCGTAAAACTCTTACGCAACCAAACAATCTCACATGCTACTTCCCATGCTAAAATGTACTTACTTCTACTAAAGATATGGCTAACGTAGCTTGCTTCTAACCTGGTGGAAAACTGTACCGACCCATGTTCATTAAATAACCCGAGTTACGCCCTATCATCAATAGTGCTGAATACCTCAAGATTCTGTATCCACCAAGTAATAAAATTTTTAGTCTTTTTTTGTAAATAAGACCAAATTCTTTGTTCCTGGATATAACGAAGAACTCTTTTCGATGCATTCTAGTGACTATCTCGTGGTTCCCGCATAAAGAAGGAAAGAAATACCATTTACAGCAAGAAATATAAGTGGTTTATAGTTGTCAAATAAATCGAAGTACCAATCAATTGTCGATAGTAGTGCTATCCACCATTTTCCAAATTTTGAAAGTTTCAAGTTTTGTTCGATAGGGTGAGAAGAAGAAAATTCAAATACTCCAAATCACTAAAGAATTTTCAATGACAATTACTCGAGAAATGAAGATATGATGTGGACGTTGGAATACTTGAACTCCAAGACAGTAGGAAGTAGTCAAATCAGCCATCTTAAAACTATTGTAACTCCTTTTACCCTACAATATGACTAATATTGTTGCGAGTGATAATCAAATCATCTAGTATATAAATTAAAATCACCAGGCTTTTAGCTTGTTGACGTACGTACAAGGTATCATCAGATTCACTTCGTTGAAAACAAAATTTCCTAAGGTATTTATCCATTCTTAGAAAGCATACTGCTTTGGGAATCCATGAACTCATATAAAGCCTTTAACAGCTTTCTAGACTTATGTCTGCCTCAATTTCAAAACTCGTGGTTGTGTCATGTACACTTCTTCAAATCCACTGTTGGAGGAGTGCTAATTTTTATGTCCATTTCATGAACTTTCCATCCTTGTTTAGTTGCTAAGGCAAGTGTGAGCCGATGGTGTTCCATTTATCGTAGGAGCAAACGTTTCCTCATAATCTATCCCTCCCTTGCGCAAAAACCCTTGTTCAAGTCTTGCTTTATACTTGTCAATTTCACTATTTTTCTTGTACTTAATTTGTAAACTCATTTGCATCCGATGGGTTTGGGTACATTCTTATGGACAATCAACAAGTTTCCAAGTTTATTTTTCTTTGAACTGCCTGAATATTCATCAACCATAGCTTCAGTTGCAATTCTTTATGTTTTATCGCTCTAGTATATGTAGAAGTTTCATTAAAATCATTTACACAAGGCTCCTTTGTTTCTCTTTTGGTGATCCTCTTGTTCCCGTTTATTCTGCTCATTATGCCTTTACATTCTTCAAAAAGTTGAACTACCCATTTTGAAATTGATGTTCACTGGTTGGGATTGTGAAAATCTTCACGAATATTGCAAGAGGGTTGATGGTAACCCATGTTTGTTGATCAACCGTAGGTTCCGAAAGAGAGCTTGGTCATACAAGAACGTTGTTGCTGCTAGGAGAGTTGGATGAATCAAGCAGAAGACCCAGATGGCGCCGATGATGAAGACGTACTTAGATGAATCATTGATGAAGGAAACTCAAGCTCATACCAATTTTGTGCATTTGGTTGAATTTGTAAATTGCTTTATTACTTTTTGTTTCTAACTTTTGAATAAGAATTTCAACTTCTTCAAGACTTTACTCTCATTTTCATCAAAAATAACATCTCTACTTACAATAAATTTCCATTCGACAAAAGCCTGCATCTCCTTCCTATCAACACCATCATTGTGCACTTCAAGCTTCAGCATCAAGCTTAGTCTAAGTTTTTCCTTTCGGAACTAAGGCACAATGTGACCATCCAAAAACTATGAGATGTTTTACCCAAGGTTTGAAGCCAAACAATGTTTACAAGGTGTGATTCCATCTGAAAGAAGTAGTGGGAGATCTGCTTTCAAGTAGACAATAAAGGAATTGCTTCAAAATGAATATAAAGGACTTAACTCTTTGAAAGTTAACATAGATCATTAACTCATTCCTAACAATAGCAATTCCATTCATTCTTTCTACCACTCCATTTTGCTTTTCTGCTAAGGGAGACATTGGTGATATGTCATTTTATGCCATTGTCCATGCAATACATTTTGAATTCATTTGAAGTGAATTTCCTCCGCCATTTTCAGTTATAAGAGTGCCAATCCTCTCCTTTACTTTGTTTTCATTGTTTAAGAAAAGTTTTGAACTTTTCTAAATGCTTCTAACTTTTGCTTCAAGAAATATACCCAAGTCATCCTTACAAAATCATCAACAAAGAGAAGAAATAATTTCACAACCCTCTCCTTAGATATGCTAGAAGTGGTCCACAAATATCACTGTGAACCCCAATTAAAATGCCTATTTATGCCATGAACTTGTAGGAAAAGTCTCTTGATGTTGTTTTCCAAAATGCAAGATCTTACACTTTGCATTTTCCATTTTGAAGGTTGAAGTCCTTTAACCATTCCCCGTTTTTTGTAACCTAGAGGGACTTTCAAAGTTGATATGGCCATATCTTACATGCCACAATCTGATCGGTGAAATGTTCGTACTTGTTTCTCCCCGTAAAGTCATAATTTCTTGGAATAACGGGTCTTTCATCCTTCAGCGCTTTTCCATCTTCTTCATAACTTGTCATTATTGTTTTCATGTTTTGTTCTGACTGAAGTTAATTTTAAATAAGCCATCTTCCAGTAATCACCATATGTCCCGCTTGTCGAATCGTGAATAAAAGAGGAATAAAATTTTTTTGAATGCCGGACATACTAAGCATTTGAAATCATTATTTCTCCATGCCTCGGTAAAAATGGCCACACCTTGCCTGTTATATGTTTTGTTTTATCAAGAAGATATCAACGAGATGGTAGCCTAGGCCCTAAAGAAATCCCATATTTAAAAGTCATGTGTTGAGTTGCACTCCGTATCCATAATCCATGCATCTTCTCTACAATCACTTCGAGAAAGCTGAAACTTGAAAAGCTTGCTAGATCTTTGTGCTATGGTGAAAACATATTCGGAACCATCAAAGATCATCTTCATCATTTGCAAATTGGTAGTTTGGATGAAACTTGGGAACTTTTCTAATGTAGGAAGCTCTACAATCTCGCCATAATGACCAACTTTGTTACACTTCCCAAACAATTTGGATTCTAATGCAGTCGCCTTTGCCTTGAGATTGTCCTCGACCACTACTTTGGCTCTCATTTCAGAGTTTGTCTCGCTCTGATGAGATGGTCTCTATTTTGATTGTTGCCTCTTCCTTGAAAATTTCCTTCCCGTTGAATCGTAGCCTCTCGTTGAAATTGTTTCCTCTCGGCTGATCGTTGACCACGACCTTGGGTCGCTTGAATTTTGATTGAAATTCCCTCTCTTCTTTGGTTTCCTTGAATTTTCAACGAGGATATTTGAGCCGGTTTCATGGAAGAAGACATCTTCTCCAATCTGTTTTTCTTCCCAAAGGTTTTATCATGTTGGGCTAACATGTCACTCAACGGATTTCACCCTGGTCTTCTCTAACTTCTTCAAAGGACTTGCAAAGTTTCCAAAAATGTGTATGATGACAAACTAAAGCACTAGAATACATTTAAGAAGCTTTCATCAACAACTGAAAACCAACATTTATTATTTCTTGCTTGATATTTTTGTCGGAAATATACTTAAGGACATCACCACCTTAGTTAATTTATGTCAAGCAATTTTTAATTTTAAAGATCTATTCTTTATTCGTGTGCTATGTATCAAAGAGATCTTTGAATGTACATGCGCTCCAAGCATTTGAGGAATTTTCATTATGTATGTACATTTCATTATTAATCGTTTTCTATAAGAGCTAATGTTTTTGCCATTTTTTATCACGGTAAGTACGCATTTGTTTAGTTTATTTATTACTGTTGCCACTGCAAATTTCAAGCTACAATTCATTATATAATAGAGTGCTTTCAATTAGACGTTTCCATGCTCCAGAGGTAGATTTCACTCCTTCTATTTATCATATTTAGAGTAAAGGAAATACTAACTTCGACATTGTAGTGTTAAAGCAAGGCACCAAAAAGAATCAAGCACAAAAATGAGCGTCTGCCACAAAACACGCCACGCAAAGATGACACACGCCACGCAAAATGATCCATCTGGCTTGGCCTGACCCTCGCATAGTCGTTCCTAAAAAGGAGAAAATGACCGAGCTATGCACTTGGCTCTAGTCAAATTTCGTTGAGTGTTTAGAATGAAATATTTGCAAATTTGACAATGCCGTTACAAATCTCCTTAAAAATTTACTCCCCCTTCAAAGTAAAACATGCATTTGAGTTGTTAAATTAATGACCCCTTATTTCTCCAAAGCTAAAAATAAATTTCAATTTTCTCCTTATAACTCCAATTACAAAAATGTACCTCAATCCTTATCTTTCCCCCAAATCACTCTTTAAAGATAATCATGCTTACCTATAGTAATGCAATCATAAATCCATACCACCGTTTGACAACATTCTATAACTCCCTACGTAAGCATCTTACCATGAGGGCACATCGCATTTGGTGCGATACTCATTCGTGGTCGCAAATTACTTTCTCATGTTAAAAGGCTGACCATTTCCAAACATAGCCTTCCTACAACTTCTAAAATGGTATAGATTCTACTTGTAAGACAAATTATACAAATTATATGTGTTTAATTTACTCATCGATAAATCAATCAACGTTTTTGTACTTACGCAATTTCTCAAAAACTCCTCTCTTAAAATTTTATCACTACATAAACTTTAATTTCTACAATGCCACAACTTGATCATTGCAATGTAAGTAAATAAATATAAAACAACAAAGCACGTAAGTCCACAAGCACAAATTACAAACGAAATTGAATAATACTTAACTCATTAGTTACACGCCTCTAGATATCGGTGTTTACCAATCATGACCTAATATAACCTACATTTCATAAAAATGTATTCTATTATTCTATTAATTCTGTTCCGTTTTATGCATCAAATGTTGAATGAAAATTACAGACGTACTTATTTGATGTTGTACATGGATCTAATCAAGTCCATCAGTTTGGCACGGCTTTGCAAACATGCAGGAGCTGTATTCCTTTGTAGCTCTGATGTAATAAGTGTTCAAGCTCTACGTTTAATCTAAAATACTACCCATGATTTTGCAAATAAATAAGCCACGATTTCCTTAACAACGCTTCTTCGCATTTAATTTAATGGCTCCTCAACTCCGTGAATTTTGTCATTCGTTTATCCGTATAAGAGTAGTATTTTTCTGTTTCAATGTCATGGTGGCAATGCTCTCAACTAAGCTAAAAATATGTGTTTTACCACTTCTGTAATTCATGCGTTGCATAGCTTTAGTGCTAACTTAACGCCTTCAATAAGTTTTTATCTTTGGAATTCAATCAATGTGTTTATTCATAAAGAAAACTCAGAGGAAGATCTCGACAAGAAGTCACGAAAATTGAATTAAAAAACTGAATCTTAAATAAAAAAATTGACTTTCAGATGAGCACCCAATAAATTTCTTTCCAGCACACAAGATTGTATACTAATTCATCCTTTAGCAGAATTTTCCAAATCGTGAAGTCATGTTCCACCACCCTTGTTATCTAGATTACCTTCAAGGCCTGATCATTAGCTGACTATGTATGTCCTCATTAATTTTATTGATATTGAAAATAAATTACAAAGGTCGGTGAGTTTACAAACGTAAACTCTACTAAATTTTCAGAACAGAGGACGAACCATTTATAAGCTATATGGGTCCCAACTGCATCGCATTTATGATCACTGATACAAAAACCTATGGTACTTCAAGACTTAATAGATCTTAAGATTAGATATCTACTTTGTCCCATAATGAATTCAAGGACCATTCTATCCAAGCCTAAATTATAATAGATTCAGCCCCTTTGATAAAACCTATGGTACTTAAAGAATTTTGTGATCTTAAGATTAGATATTCCCTTGTCCCATAATGAATTTAACCTTACTTAGGTTATATATTTACTTTTCAGCCCAAAATGTTAATGTTGGGCTTCATTTCATTATTGTGGATTTTAAATTCAAAGGTGGCCTAATCACCTAGGTCTGAAAAATACTGTGCAAAATTATGGTTTTATAATCATGCCCTTTAAATGTACCATATCTATTCAATTCTCCTTCTATACTATTTCTTTCCTCCAAATGGATTTTGAAAGACATTATCCTTAGCACATAAGTGATATTCTAGCTTCCATTGTTGTGGATGTTCTTTAGTTCTCATACCATGTTGAGAAATCCATTAGGGAGGAATTAGATTTATTATTAAAATCATTTTAACACACTCGACAATTTCTTATGATTAGTTATTACTTATTATTTGGTATTATATTTTCATCATCTGAGACAGCTAGAAAACTATGAAGATCACAAAGTCAACAGGAGAACACAAGATGTAAAAACTCCTATGAAAGGGAAAATCTACTCAAACTCATCCACTAGTAGAATACAATCAAATTGAGATAAATGACCCAAGATCACACATAGACCTCTATCCATAAATTCATCCTCCATGTACCTAAGTCAAGCTTCTAATTCCCTTCCTGGGCGAAGTCAACATAAGTCCAATTCTCAAAAACAATTTCGTCTACTCCGTATTTCCAGGCCTGGGTTTGTACCTTGGCCTTGCAATATGCCCCGTTTCCTTTAAATGTGTGAAAACATCACTTCCCACGTATGTCTTTTCATATGAAAATTCATTCCTTGTGATGATAAAATACTGTCTTAGATACTTTATCATTCTTTATCAGAAAATCAGATTCATTTAACATATGTGTCTCCCCTTCTAATAGGTCGAATACCAGAAGTATATACTCTTCTCAGGTGAAGACGCATCCCTTAACGAGGCCGACTTGTAGAAGATGGTTTGACTCATGTGGATGGAGGCTACAAATATTTTAACACAAAAACGTAATTTTATTCTTTAACATAAGGAGCCCAAGAAGGGGTCATATTACATAATGAGTATGAATTTGAATTTTGACACAACCTAGAAGCCAATGGAGGATTTTGACCAGAAGAAATAATAAAATGTTTAAAAACCATGATTAATAATCATTTTCTTTCCATAAACAAAATTTTTCTTTTTTTTGTTTTAACATGGACAAATAAATTACATCATGATCAAATACAATTATGAAGACCTGTACTAATTACATTTCAGCAACAGATTGTCAATTCACTGCTCAGATCAACAGGATGCAAAACATGCAATACCAATAATATATGGAACCTGTCCAATTTGATATCTGAGTGATTTGTGATTCACATGGCAGACAGTGTACAGCCTAGTAAGCCTAGTTCCTAGAAAGTTAGCCCAGACATCAAAAATTTAGTGTTTCCTTTTAGTTCAAGAGCTCATAAAACATTAGGTAGTTAAAAGCCTTTTGCATTTGGAGCCTACAAAGCCTAGGGATTTGGTGCTTCCTTCAAATAGGTTCTTGTAACTCCTGTGTTGTATGGGTGTCTCCTTTTCCAATGGAGTCAAAAATTGATGTTACAAAAGATTGCACTTTTCTCTCACATAATTTTCCCATATGGTGTCTCCATGTGTTTTTATGTTATTTACATGGTTACATTTCTAAATGAATTGAAATATAGATATGGTTAATACTGTTAAAATTGTTCATAATATTGATTCCCCCAACCCTCTTCAATATTATCTTGGTTTTCTAAAATAATTGGTACGTAGGCATGTTCCTTCAAAAATAGTTGAACTACTCAGAAGTAGATTCAAATGTACCATGAATAATCCAGGGATCGGGTTCCCCCAAATGACACTCATTATTGAATGGATCAACTTATAATGTGAAGGTAAGAATAATTATGGTTTTAAACTCACATGTTTGTTAAAATTTTTAGGGAATACATGACAATGAAAATACTAGATTTTCTTTATTATTATTATTATTTTATCTCTATCATGTTGATTAGCTTATCCTCTATTTTCACCGAATCATAATGTTCAAATTGGACAAAAATCATGTACACACTTTTCACTTTGGGCTCATTTCCAAGTCGTTGAAGTTACCATGATTGGTACTTCTTGGACATATGTACTTGAGTTTTATGGAAGGTCAGTGGGGAAGAATGAGAGAGGAAAGTAAGGTTTTTTTTTGTGATTTTTCGTATTGGAAAATAAGGATATTTCTCGAGGTCCCGTGTTAGGTCCCTATATTACCAGTGTAGTCCTTATTGTTGCCGTGTAGCCCCTTATTTCTATTGTTGTACTCCGTGTAAACTTCATATTTTGCATATTGTGCCTCACATTGTTATTGTTAGTCGGCTAGGATTATATTGCATCTCATGGACCCTATATATATAAAAGAGGTTTTGTCATTTGTATCATCCAAGAATTTTCATTTATATAATGTAAAGGAGGTTGTCCCCTCAAGTGGTCGTTATAAGGCATTGATCTCTCTTTTCTTCTATTTTGGAGGTGGTTTCATAACATTTGGTATCGCAGCTTTGGATTCTAGGGTTTAGTCGTCTCCAAACAGACATTTGCTGAATCTCCGTTTATAAAAATTTTTCTAAGGTTTAGAAGCTTAAATTTTTACCATACAGTTAAACCAAAGTGAAATTTGTGTAAATTCTTCTACATCCCTGTTCGTAATATTTTCAGAGATACATCTATGGAATTTAGGGTTTTTGCACACTCCCGACTTACTCAAAAGAGGTGACCATGGAAAAATATTCATAACTCTACTTGAGCATCACATGTGAATTTTGTGTAACAAGTGGCCAAAAGTACACGACTTTTGTTTCATGTATAAATTTCAGAGCCGATGGAGGAAAAATGTCACAAGTACAATCGGCACAAGTTTGACTCCATCAATCCAATCCATAATTAGGTCATTGTGGGAGATTAGGAATAACTTTTTCTTGAAGATTCCAAATCGTGTCAGATATGAATTCGAAATATTTTGATGAACACACAAGACCGTATTCTTTCAGATATTGAAGATCCTAAATCACGGCAGATATAATCTACTACAATATTGAGCTCCTCAAAAGCAAGAAAAAGGTGTGTATTTTTTTTTCAAATTGCATAAGTCTTGTTTTAAAATCGCTTTAGTGATTCTAAGGGTAGTATTGAACATAAATATACAGTATTGGGTTCTAAAATTCCCCCCAAAAAATAATTCAATGCCCACTAAGCCCTTAATACCACTATGACTATGAAGAGGAAGAAGCAAAATATGTTATATCAACACCATAAAGAGCAAGGTACCAAATTTCGCTCCTCTCGCAAAGAGCATCAAAATGAAATGAAGTTTCTCAAAGAAAGGCGTGAAGCTAATATGGATGAATGATGAAAAAATGAAAGAAACATGGAAGACATGAAGAATGAGATAAAAGTAGACATGGGAAGGTTTGCAAGGAAAGGTTTGTCAAAGTTGGATAAGAAATTATTCTAATGGAGAAAAGATGGTGAGGAAACTCATGACAGAGAACAAAATAAATGTTAATCATGATTTCATAAGCTCTAACAAGTTGATGGAAGACCACCGATATTCAAGGATGGATATGAGGAAGTTGAGCGGTGGGATCCGTAACATGGATACCGCAGGATGGAGCAATATTTTTTGATCTCCATAACGTGCAAAAAACACAAAAGATAAGCATTGAAACTTTGATTTAGAACAAAAATGAGCCTGTATGGTATCGATGGCTTTTCTAAGGATAATTTTTTTTTCACTCTACTAATTTTTATGGGAGGAAATGGATAACACACCATGAGGATACAAAGAGAAACATCTTCTAGCTGCTTGTCTGATAAACCTCAAACAAAAGGGTTCAATGGTGAGCATGATGAGGACTTCAAAAATCTGAATATATGTGTAGTTGATATTCCAGGAACATAGGATTACTGTTGCATAGGGATTTGAAGGGTGAATATCCAACATGAGGTCGAATTCTTTGTAATTATTTATTCATTGGAGAAGGCATTCAGGTTGGAAAGAAAAATTGAATCTAAAATATGTACATAAGGAAGTCACCACGCACATCTATAAAGATGGGAAGTGTTTCTTACCCTATACTCAATAACCCAAGGTTGAAAACCACAATAATTTGAAAAAAGAAAATAAGAGTTTTCTGCTGGCCAGACAATAACACACTAAAGGTCATAAGTGTTCGAGAATAAATTATTTTACATAGATTGTAAAGAGGAGGGAAGAAAACAACAAGAAACTCAAAAATAAGAGGATATACACTAGGAACTACACCCTAGAGAAAGAAGAGATGACTCCAACCATATCATTTAATGGCCAGAAGGAATCATCACTCCTCAAATCCCTGCATCAAAGGACACATCAAGAAGAAAAAGGTGGGTTATACATTTCACCCTGTGAAAATAATCATAATTTTATTATCATATTGTACTCGTAGCCAAGGAATTGAATTGGTCTCACCAAAGACCAAAAAATGTCAAGCATGGTTGCAAATGGAGGAACTATAAATGTCTGGAAAGTCAAGGACATCAAGCTAACCATGGGCGAATATGTATTGAAGAGTCCAATGCTTTCCATTCCAATGGAGGTATTGATGTTGTACCTAGAGTACAATGGTTACAATCTTTGGGGATGGTAGCTTTAATTTTCTAAGAACTTTTCAATTTTTTTTCAAGGAAAGGAAGTTGAATGTATATCACAAGGAAGTAGGGGAAAGATAATGTAAGCTCTAATGTCAAGAAAAATCTTCTCAAAAATATCACGATGCGTAATTGCACAATTATGATCAATAGTTCCAACATCAAAATAAATTTTTCTCCATATCTCCAAAAGTCTTAGAAAATAATTCCAAGGTGTTTAAAATCCCAAAGGAATCCCACCCTATTCTGTGATCATGATCATGCTATTCATTTGATTCCAGAAGTGTTCACGAAACATCGTCTTACAGAGTCCTTATCTCCAAAGAGAGAAATTGAACATATGATTACGTAAATGTTAGAGGTCATGTGTTCAATCCAGCCAAAGTTCTTTCTCTACTCCCGCATATTGTGCACAAGAAGGATAGATCATGGCACATGTGCTCGTATTATAGGGAGAGATCAATAAGTCACCATTAAAGATAAATTTCCCATCTTTTGTGCATTTATTTAAATCTGCTGATCTAATTACATGGGAAAATTTATTTTAATTGTTGGATCTCTCTGTCATGATATCATCAAATTATACTAGGACTAAATATATTCGAAAACAACATTTCAAATCATGAGGGTCATTATGAAATTTTACTGTGCCTTTGGCCTTACCAATGTAAACCTTATGCAGCCTCAAGGGGTTGATAGACCCATTTTCAAACCTCTTCCTTAGAAAATTTATGTTAGTATTTTTTTTGATGATATATTCTATCTTGAGGTCTTGAAGGATCATGTTCAACATGTTGACAGGGTGCTCAAACTATTTGAGGAGAAAACTATAGTGCAAGACCTCCAAATGCTTGGGTACAAGAGGTGGAATATTTGGGTCATATTGTAGTCTACTATCAGAAATAAGGTAGGACCCAACAAAATTAAAGTCATTAAGAATAGAAAAAGTCCCCACAACCATAAAGCAATATGCAGATTTATTAAGCTAACAGTGGTATTACTGGCCACTGAATAAGAATTGATGGGAAAATAGCAAAGATTCTAACATTATTAAAGAAATAAGTAACTTTTCATGGACTCTTGAATCAACTATGGTTCTTTGAACATCTTAAATATAATTTTCCTAACACACTACTGAGTTATGCAAGACTTCACAAAAGTCCTATTGTGGAATGTGATTCCTCAAAGAAATGGAATTGAAAGTAATGGATTGCAAGAAGGAAGACCCACGAGCTGAACATCCAATTAAAGGAAAGTATTTAGCAAAAATCTATTGTAGAAGGAAATACAGAAAATACATGTACTAAAGAAATGTAATAATCTACCTAATGGCATACACTGGTTGCAAAAATAATCATGATAGTCTTAAATACTTTTGGAACAAAGACTATCTTAGAAGAGTTGAAAAATGGGTCACAAAGATACAGCACTTTGAAATCATTTACAAAAAAGGAAGCTAAATGTTGTCATAGACAAAATTTCAAGAAAGGATAGAGGTGGAAGATTTCAAAAATCATTTCTATTCTCCAACGCATTATATAACCAAAGTAAGGATGAATGGAAAAAGGAAGAAAAAAGTGTGACACTGTTTTCCTGGTGTTGTAGCAAGATCCTACTACATCGTATACATTTAGTTGGAAAAATTATTCCTTATAAAACAAAGATCGCTTATACCCTTTGTAATAATTCTTAACTAAAACAAAATATTCTTTTTGAATTTCGTGTTCTCCTTTAGGAGGAAACTCTATTTTTAAAAACTCATCAATATGGTGAAGAAACAATTTTTTTTTGGTTGACCTTAAATTTGATGAATCAAAGTTTCAGTCAATGTTTGGTTTTCCAAGAAATAATGTTGAGACAATTAAGACTTCTCAGGTCTTCTACAACCTTTCTCCATTCATAAGCTAACTTTGGGAGAGATTTCTGAAATGGATTTGGCCTGTAAGTTTACTCAAGTTCGGAGGAAAGAGTGTCATCATGGTGGTAGTTGATAGACTTACCAAGTATGTACACTTTTTGCATTATCTCCTCCATTTAAAGAAAATACATTTGAAATCGCATTTGGTGGAAATAATTCAAAAGCTACATGGAAGCCCAAAAGATTTATTGTAAGAGACGCAGATCCCATTTTTACTTAGAAATTTTGGATGGAATTATTTTCTTTGTTTGGGTACTCAATTGCTCATAGTTCATATTATCATACTCAATCCAATGGGAAAATTGAGATAGTGAAAGAATAGTTAAGGATATTCCTTGTTGTTTTGTATTTGATAAACAAACATAATGGGTCAAGTGGTTACCTCTGCTGAATGGTATAACACTTCCTTCCATACTACAACAAAAAATGACGCCATTTATAATTTATGGATATCATCCACCGTATGTCACATCATTCAAGAGAAAATTCTAAGGTCTAAGCAATAGAAAGACTGATTGAAAGCATCAACAACACATTCTCCAACTCTTAAAGGATAACCTAAATTTTGAACAAAATCTATTGAACAATGTGAATATCAACACTGCAAGAATAGACATTTTAATGTAGGAGACCAGGTATTTTTATGGATACAACCATACAAACAAATGTCCCTCAAAGGTTAAGAATATAATAAATACCAACTATTATTGTCCTTACAAGGTGTTGCAAAAATATTGGTATTTGCATAGAAATTGGAGCTTTCGAATTTTCCTCGAGTGCATCCAATTTTCCATGTTTCATGCTTAAAGAAGGTTGAGAGAGATGTAAAAATCAAGTTCAAACAATATTGCTAGAACTTGACAGTGAAGGAAAATCATATTGGAACCCTAAAATAAATTATGGAAACAAGAATCCCATACTACGAAATCAATCAATTTCGTAATATCTCATCAAGTGGAAGAAGTTACCATCAAGATTCGAAAGGGTATAATAAAATTTTATATGCAGAAGCATCCATCTGTTTTAAGCTGTTGAGGACAAAATACTTTTTGAAGAGAAGGCATGTTATGTCCCTATATTACTAGTGTAGTCCCCTTATTGTTATGTATCCTTTATTGTTATTTTGAACCTTGTAGCCCCATATTGTTATTATTGTGCCCTTACAAATATTATTGTATCATTATATTACAGTGACCCCATGGACTCCTAGCATAGAAACTAGGTTTTGCCATTTGAATACCCAAGAAATGTTCATTTATGTAATGTAAATAGAGGTTGCTCCTGGCCATGTTGATTTCAAGGCGTTGATCTCTTTTCTTCTCTACATGGTTTCATAAAGTCTTGATGAAATCTAGTCGAGGATGCAATTTTCTTGCACAATCATCCTCTATTTTTATCTTCCGTAGCTCAATTGTTCTTCTCGTAAAAATTATATTGTTCTTTAACTCTTTGATTAGGACATGTATGAGTAGAATTGATTTGATGAAATATCAAGTCACATTATGGTGCACCTGGCTTTGGTGGAGCCAAAGTTTAATTTGCTTGTTCAAAGCTCTGGATCTTTATATTTTGAAGGGACAACTCTTAATAATGAACATCGCATTTACTTGGCTCCTAACTGATCGATATGTGAGCTTAATCCCACATGATAGAAATTTTATTATGATTTCTACTACAGACAAGGAATATTTGCAGCTTTGAAATGAATTTCTTGTCTTTGATGGTAAGATGGGCTTGTTGGGATGGAAGATAATCATTTAAGAATATGCTCAATGCTTGTTTGGTTCTTCCCATTATAAATATGTACCCCATTGTAGAAATAGGTTGTGATACACCATCAGTGTGATGTTAGATCTTCATAAATTTATAATTCACAACATGGTACTGAAATGTAGTATTTTTTATGGATGATAAGTTCTTATGTCATCAATGTGTTTAGAAAACTCTAAGTGCATGCACTACAACATTTAAAAGTTAAATAATATATCCAAACGACCATTTTTAAACACACTAAATAGCTAAAAATATTTGTGGATCGACACAATAATCCATTTGTGATCATTGTCTCCATGACCAGCAAGCTACCATTGGGCCATCAGCTTCTCCGAGTCTTGGTTATTGTATTTTAGTTTTATTTCTAAGCAATGTTGGATGCCAATGGAGAGAGATGAATCAAAATCTTGTCACTTAAGCTTAGAAAAGAAACAACACTCTATGTCTTTGGTGTTGTCGAGTTAATGAAGATGATGACAGTTTATAAACTCAACCTTGGTTTATATACCTTGTTTTATAATATTAGTCCCTTGAGTTTAATATTATACCCTTAGGTTCATAATCCATTGGTGTTTTAGTATTAATCCCTTTGGTTGATTGTTCCTTTGGGTTTATAATATCGACGCCTTCGGTTTATTATTCCCTTAAGTTTATAATATCAATCACGGCAAACCATCGTCATTCATAGTCAACCATGATCGAATGTCACATTGTGACAAGGATTGTTTCACCATAAAAATCAACCATATTTAATATAAGATTATAAGTTTATATTGCAAACATTTAGAGGTTTAATATAAGATACTATAATATATTGTTTTCAAAGATCTATAAAAAATTCTTATATTAGTTTATAATATATATATATATATATATATATATATATATATATATATATATATATATATATATATATATATCTATATCTATATCTATATCTATATCTATATCTATATCTATATCTATATATATATATATATATATATATATATACATATTAATTTATAATATATCTTTTTAAGATTAAATATTAGGTTTTCTAATAATAATAGATTTTAGAGTTAAATATTAGACTTTCTTGTTTTTTTTTTTCTAAGTAAAACTAATTCTATTAAGTATAAGAGTTACTGTTACAAAACTGCCACAGTGTCATCTGTGTGAGCCTGAGCACTGGGCTTGATATCCATGCTGAACAAGAAAAGTTTGGACTGCCCGAGATTGGGAAACCAGTCCTTTAGAGATCAAATTGGCCACCCTTGGTAGGGAAACCGGCCTACAGTTTATACAAGAGAACTTAACATAGAGAAAAAGGCGAAAATTAACAATCAGCCTTTCCAGCTGTGCGTTGAGACAAAGAAACAAAAAATTCCAACCGTAATTGAGCAAAAATACCAGAAGAAGCTGGGAGCTGGGAATATCATTGATCATGAGTTGGAGACGGAGGTTCTTCCACCACCCTGCATGCATATTCATCTACACAGTCATTCATAACGCCCTTGAGAGTGTCATCCTGGTTCGAGGCCCCATCCTTCATGCGCGGCGCATCCTCTACGTGGTGGGCAGCTCCAGCTGGCAGAACCGAGCTTTGGGGGAGGCTTGAGATAGGAGGGGGCAAAGGGGAGGCCTCAGGGGAAGGAATGGGGAGGGAAGACTCTTCTATAAGATTTACCATGATAAAGGATGTGACAATGGGGTTGTCATGAGAACACTCAAAGCGGAATTCAGCACGCTATGAGGTTTGGCGAATGGGCAGGCGGACAGACCCATGGGATACGGAAGGAATTGCAGCACTGTGAGTGTTAACAAGGGGGGGAAGGGGTTGGCTGAGCCAAAGGAACAAAATCATGATGACGCCTTCGACCTCTGCCATGATGCATCTCCTAAGGCTGGGCTTGAGTCTCTTCGGCAGAAGAAGAACCCGAGACAGAGTTGGAGTGGGGTCGATAATGAGAGGCCCGACCATGACTAGTGTCGCGCCTACTCCTCATTCTATGTCATATGCGTGGCATTGTGGCAGAGGCGGGAAGTGAAAAAATGTAGTGGAAAGGGCAGACAGGAGGCTCAAAAACACAATGAGGGGAGTTGCAGCGAGAGATATCCATCGACCGAGTGCCAAGAGGAGAAACGACACCACAGAGATCCACAGTTCGAGCACAGTGAGGGGGATTGGCTCTGCAAAAGAGGTTGTGGGAGAAATGAAACCCTGGCAGCGGTTCAAAACAAGCAAGGAGATGGCATCGACGTTCGGTGTGAGTGCAGGTGTTGGGTTCGGCATAGCCTTGAGGGCATGCGCTGTTTAGAGGAAGCAGAGAGCCAATGCTGCTATCACAGCTAGTCGAACAATATGGAACGGACTCCATAACCAATTGAATACCCATGGCAAAATGAAGGAGCGTTTGCGCAGGAGTTATGTCGTCGCGAGCTGGCGGATTTATGATCTCATTAATGCGCATACAGGAGGCCATATGGCCACCCCACGCGAGCTCCTTTGGGAGACGCGTAGGGGCCAATGTCCCATTAGTCCATGCATTCATCCGCATCTGGAGTATTAGACTTTCTTGTTAAGTTTACTATTAATATTAGATTTTATTATTAATTTTACTATAATAACATCATATTTTATTAATATCATATTCTTATTATTTTATTATTAGAATTAATAATTTTATTAATGTTTATTACTAATAGTTTTATTAGAGTTTACAAATTTTATAGATAATAATGTTAATGTAATTATTGGGATTTTAATATAGAGCTTTTAATATAGGGTTTTGTCTAATATATAGATTTATAATATTAGTATTTATCTATATTAAGGCTTATCATCTTAGGGTTTAATATATACGACTTATAATATTAATGTTTAAAATATTGGGTTTATAATATTATAATATAAATTTGGTCGAACTTATGTTTACCATATTTAACAAGAGTCAACCTTATTCACTTATAGTTGATATAAAGTGTAATGTTATAAACCATATTAATATTAATATTATTAAATATTTTTAGGCATTAAGAATTGTCTATTAGTGATCATGTTTGACTATGGTAAACCATGATTAACCATCCTTAACCATGATACACCATGGTCATCGATGCCCACCCATCATCAACCACGTTAATCCATGGTCAACAATGGTCAACCATGAACAACTATGGTCAACAATGGTCAACCATAATGAACCATGTTCAGCCATGGTAAACCATGGTCCAATGTCACATTGTGACAAGGATTGTCTCAATATGAAAATCAACCCTCGTCAACCATGTTTATTTTAGTGTTTTTAATATTTATCTTAGGGTTTATATACCTTGGTTTTCTAATATTAGTCCCTTGGGTTTAGTATTATTCCCTTGGGTTCATAATCCCTTGGGGTTTATTATAAATCCCTTGGTTTTATTATTCATTTGGATTTATAATATCAATCATGGTCAACCATTGTCAATCATAGCCAACCATGGTCAAACATGGTCGAATGTCGCATTGTGACAAGGATTGTCTCACCATGAAAATCAACCATGTTTATTTTAATGTTTATAACAATTATCTGAGGGTTTATAATATTAGTCCCTTCTATTTAATATTATTCCCTTGGGTTCAGAATCCTTTGGGAATTTAGTATTAATCACCTGGTTTTATTTTTCCCTTTGCTTCATGATATCAATCCCTTGGGTCTATTATTACCTTGGATTTATAATATCAATCATGGTTAACCATGCTCAACAATATCCAAACATGGTTGACCTTAGTTAACCATGGTCAGGTCAACCATGTTCGAATATCGCATTCTGACAAAAATTGTCTCCATATAAAAATCATGGACAATCAGGATAAACCATGGTCAAACATCGCATTTTCACAAAGCTTTTCTCGATATGAAAATCAACCATGGTCAAATATGGTCAACCATGATTGAATGTGACATTATGACAACAATTGTCTTGATATGAAAATCAATCATGATCAACCATGGTCAAACATGACATTTTGATAAGGATTGTCTCAATATGAAAATCAACCATGATCAACCATGTTTATTTTAGTTTTCTAATATTTATCTTAGCATTTATATACCTTGGGTTTATAATATTAGTGCCTTGGGTTTAACATTATTCCCTTGGTATTGATCAGAATCTGGATTAAGGGCATAAATTAGCTCAAAAATGAAAGTGATCATAATTGCACCAAACTATATTCAAAGCGACCGGCCCGTTGCAAGGAATCCAACGCAACTCATTTCGTTGAAAACATGGATCATATGGAGTCATGGTCTGCTGATCGTCATTCAGAACAAGCAAATTAAAAAAATAAAAAATTGTAGAACAAGTGTAGATGTTGACATGGAAGTCCAGTTAGCATGCAGAGAACCTTATTTAGTTTTTAGCCCAATGAGACGGTGACACGTGTCATTACGGGATTCGCCAATTTGATTTGTGAAGGTAAAAATCGTCCAATGCCCTTCAAAATTGAATGTGGATTCATGATTATTATGTGTTGGAAATTATTATTTTTAATATATTGAAGTTGAATTAATATTATATATATTTAATATTTTATATGGTTTTTAAATAATCATATATTATATTAATTTATCTATATATTTATAATTATTAAATTTAAACTTTATATACTATTAAATATTTAAAATCCAAACCCAAAAGTCAAAGTGGCTTATGTTTTAAACATTGGTGTATTATTTTGGAGGAGGCATATTATACGGTGATTAAATATTTCCATGGTGGTTAGCTATTTGCAAAGTTTGGAGCATTAAATGTGGTATGCGATTAAAATATTTATAATTATTAAATTTACACTTTATATATTATTAAATATTTAAAATCCAAACCCAAAAGTCAAAGTAGCTTATGATAAACATTGGTGTATTATTTTGGAGGAGGAATATTATACGGTGATTAAATATCTCCATGGTAGTTAGCGATTTGCAAAGTTTGGAGCATTAAATGTGATATGTGATTAAAATAATTGCACAAGGAAATTATTTTTTAGTATATTGAAGTTGGATTAATATTATATATATATTTAATATTTTATATGGTTTTTAAATAGTTATATATTATATTAATTTATCTAGTCTACTACCATCATCATCAATTATTAAATTT
>JAXQQM020082385.1:0-18719 GCA_034641835.2 Pinus albicaulis
GGAATTAATATTGTTCTGCTGCTAATTTACTTTTCTTAGTTTCTGTTTAATTTCAGTACTGCTTTGTTTATTTCAGTCTTGCTCATTTGCTTCAGTAGTTAGATTTAGATATATTAAATTGCTCATGTCATTTTCAGTTACCTCCGAAAGCCACAGCTGGACTGATGGTGAGGGATTGTATTATGAAATGTGTAGTTTGATATTAGTTTCCTTTCTGCAAATTTAGATATATTAAATTGCTCATAATTTAGTCGAAATGTGTTAAATGAAATTTTGTATACTCGAGGAAGCGATGTTGCAGTCAACTTTTGAAGGTCTTCCCAAACTAAAAATTGAGCTCATGATAGCTCATTGGAAAGATATTTGTGTCTATTTATCATTTGACTCATTAAGAAAGTCATTTGGCCAACCGAGTTAGGATAAATCTTGATTTTCCCAAGGTCACTTCAGAGGTGCATCAATTCTCCTGAGGCAACTATATTTTTGACATTTCTCTAAAACCATGACACCTGTGTAAAAATTGAAGGAGGTTTTTCTTCCTTGGCCTATTTTGGACAAAAACCTCTCTCAGTTTTCCCAAATTCATCTTTTATTGCTTAGAAACATCATTGGAGTAAAACCTATCCCGAAGTATGGAACAAGGGATTTGTTGAAATGAAGTGAAATGAAGGGGATAAGGGGCTTCTAAATTCTTGAGAAAATTTTGGGAAGTAGGGAGGGATGTTAGGAAGCAGGGGAAAGTGGAATTTCAAAGATTGAGGGAGGAAAAGGGGTCCAAAAGGGCAAAACACAGGCCTAGCCTAGAAAATTGCCAAGTTATAGCAAGAAACTAGGGTTTGTGCGAAAATGAGGAATTTGGGGGATCTCAGTGATGGGAAGTGTTTAATAAGGTACATTAAGGATATGGGAAGGTGTATGAACATTAGGATACAAGTTTTGCTGATGATTTGACCATCCAAGAGAAATTACCTTCAAAACCCTAGGAGAGGGAAATGAACCTTACCTAGGCACAACTGAAGCATGAACAAGGTGTAAAATGACCCTTTGGAATCTGGCATGATGATGAAAACCCTCTGAATGATGGTACACTCAGCTGAATGGTGACATGGACCGACATTTGGACAACTTTGACAGGAGTAAAAGAAAACCCTAGACCTAATACCTAGTGACAAAATTTTGCTTGAAGACTCACTGAAATGACAAAATTTGACCTTGACACCTTAAAATCACCTTGTAAGAGAATGTTTGATTACTGGAGGAAGGTTTCAAAGGTGACACTAACAAGATATACGAAATTTTTGTGACATTTGCGATCAAGCTACAAGAGTGGCTCACAAGGCTTGTAGATTTTTAGAAGTGTTGGAAAGACAAACGGGTCACAAAGTGGACCCCGGAGCTGATTCAGCAATTAGAAAGGGCTGATAACACTATTACTCACACAGTAGATCACTGGGTGGATAGTGTGATAGGAGGATTTGTGACGGAATTTGCAATCGACCAATTTGTATCCTATTCAAAGGAAAAGCGGAGGTTCTTCAAGGGTTTTCGGGGTAAGTTTCTAAAAATATTTCCATTACTGATTAAGATCTTATTGTGCGAGAAAAGCATTTTATGTAGTCATACAGAGTGAATGAGCTCCAATTAGAGCAAGGGTACAATGTGCAATGGTAATTATTACAGAACTAATCTAGAGGGAGATAGATCTGTCTATAGTCTGGTAAGGGATTTGACTACGTAAGGACCTCCGACTACACCACCGTCGAGCCAGCACAGGGGTAAGAAATCACTCGTACCTCCACCCCCACCAGAAGACGAGATGGCCTCACACATGAAGCTACCTACCTTCAAGGGCGTAGGGGATGAAGACATGGATCGGTTCTAGTTTGTCGCAGGATCATTATGGACTACGTAGAACGTGACCAGTGATGCGGTGAAAAAGGCGCAGCTATCCCTTGCTTTTGAAGGAAGAGCCTTGGACTGGTATATGGGATACATCAATCAGCATGCGAATGCCACCATTGAAGAGATTAATAATGCCTTGAAACAACAGTTCAAGAAACCTAAGTCCTACTCTCAAATAGTGAATGATCTAAAATATTTCAAGCAAGTATCTTCTAAGTCTGTATGGAAAGTTGACCAACAGCTAAATAAGGTAATTAGAGAAGGAGGATTTATGTATGATGACAGGCAGCACACTGAGTAGTTCATTGTTATGTTTTTGCCCCACCTGCGTGTGTCGATGGTTCATCAAGACATTGAATCGCAAGAGAAGGCCTTGGAAATTGCTATGAAGCTGGAAGTTGGGCCAAGAGATGATTCACAGTTAGGAGTGCAACAAATACAAGGCCAGCTAGAAGCAATGCACATGGAGATCCAGAACCTCTGGAAGGAGTGAGGAATAGAGGCTAGCTTTGAAAGATGGTGCATACGATGCAGGGTGAATGGCCACACCAAGGATAACCATCCTCTTCTAGCAGACTACATGTAGGCTAGGAAACCAACCCATTGTGTCCTAGGGAAGCTGCAGGACCAAGTGGGCTGGTGCTGTGGTGCGATGACTGCCGCATTGCTGGGCTGCACGATACCAACCACTTCCCCCACCTTGCCGCATATGTCCCAAAAATAAAGCAACAATGGTGCAGGTTTTGCAGATCTGTAGTACATGATGAACAGAACTGTCGGATGTATGATCTGATGATAGATCGAGGAAACCTATATAGGGTACAGTCGGATCCGTCCTCGCCAAGATCTCCCTCGGGCATAAGTGGCTCCCCAGCTAGGGGAAGGGGAGGGCATCGAGATGGAAGTGCAGGTAGTGGTAGAGGAAAACTGATCTGCTATAATTGTGGGGAAGTAGGCCACTTTGCAAGGTACTGCACGAACCCAACATAGCAATCCTGCAGATACTGCAGGCAACTGGACCATGTGATCTAAGACTGCCCGATTCTGATAGCCAAGGTGTAGGAAAAGCAGCAGAAACCTATGTAGAATGTACAAAGGGTGAAGGTAGAACCTTGAGAAGAGGAGCCAAGTGTTAATTTTATAGCATGCAGCGGCATGGCCACTGGAGGGGCTGAGGAGAAAGCTACAGTAAAACTTCTGATCAGAAAAGCAGTCACCAAATAGGAAGGTTTGGACCTATGGAATGAAAAGGAAACCTTTGTCGCAGCTCGACAAGACTTTGCTCAAGTTGAGGCACCTGCTTCACCAAATCCCACAACCATTAGAGCCGAGGACGAGGTCAAACCATTCTTGCAAGCATGCATGAAGCTGTTGCGCAACCAGCGGGTCATAGAAAACCTCCAAGCACTAATAGACAGTTTCGTAGAAAGAACTAATCCAGCCATGGAAGTTAAGGATGTGCACAAACTATATAAGCATAAGAGACGTACTGGTTGGGAGATGCGGTTAACCGCGCAGATTGGTGATTACGAAATGGATCAGGTTCTTTTGTACCTAGGATCAGATGAGAACATACTACCCAAACAGACTTGGTAGCAAATTGGAGAACCTAAGTTGGAATGGTCGACTATCCAACTACCCATGGCCAATCAATATAAGATCATACCGTTGGGAAGGTTATCTAAAATCGTGGTGGATATCGCAGGGGTTAAGGTCTGGGCTAACTTCGAAGTCATTCAGAATTTAGAAGATGCGGACCCCTATCCTGTACTCCTAGGATTGGACTGGGCCATAGATATGGGCAGTATTATCGATTTGAAGAAGAGAATCATGGTGTTTGAAAGTGAAGGAACACAGGTGATAGTACCACTAGACCCTACGGAAGGAAAAAGGTATACAGAGTCAGTGCGTGAGGAAGAAGAGGTGGACCACATCTATAAGTTAACCACACAGGATGAAGACTGGATCAATCCTACAGCTGATGGTATGCTTTGCTGGGAAAAATATAGTGAATTCTTCTCTGACTTTGACGGAGAAATAGAAAATTGGAAAAACCAGCTACATGATGTCTCTGCGTTGCGTTGCCTACGAATCACAAGAGACTTCTATTTTATATCTTCAGAGGTAAGAGAACTACCCTACTTTGATGGTTCCGGTAGTATAAAATAGTTTTTTCAAACATTTGAAGCTGAGGTTCCAAGAGAACGAAGGTTATGGGCCCTTAATCTATCCATGTGCGCAACACCTACAAGGTGGTGGGACACGCATAACGCGGCATTACAGGATTGGGAGGAATGTCAGGACATGATGATCCTACGATTTGAGCCTCCGGTTGATGTGCACATCAAGACGTTCCATGGCCCAAGGGATCCGCGTGAACACTTGTTCACTTGGATGGAAAAGTGGTACGACTGGACTATATAGGAATGGGTTCACTTGTTTATTCATGTGTTGGGACCAATCCCCATTGCATGGTACTTGGACGTGGAGCTACATCAGCGCACCTGCCACTGGGAAACTTTAAAAGATGAATTCATAGGAAAATTCGGATTGAAAAGGGGCTTGGAGGCGCTTGATGAAGCTCTGCAGGATATAGATACCTTTGCATTTGGTGAATCCAGCCCCTACAAGCATTTGGGGCACCAACGTGGGAAGCGCAGATGAAAGATATTGTCAATTGTTGCAATATAACTATGGAAGAGTGCGAGGAGGATCCGCACAATGTCTCTATCCCAGATTCGGAGGGAGAGTGTGTAGTTGCGGGACCTCCACTACATACGGTGGATGTGACGAAGCCCCTGAAGCTACTAGAAGTCAACATTGGCACGATAGAGTAGCCTAAGTTGGCTAAAATTGGGGACTACTAGGATGATGACATTGTAAGAAAAGTTGTTGAATTTCTCATAGAATATCAAGAATTATTCCCAACGAAGTTTTCAGAGCTCAAGGGGATCACAGGGGATCTGGGGGTTATGCAAATCACGCTAAAACCAGATGCGCGCTCGGTAAAGTAGCGGCCTTATCAGCTAAACCCTAAATATAAGCAGAAGGTTAAGGAAGAAATCGATAAAATGCTCGCCGCAGGTATTATCGAACCGGTCGAGCAATCGGATTGGGTAAGTCCGATGGTGGTTCAGGAAAAGAATACGAAGGGGGAAATCCAAATCTCTGTGTACTTACGCAAGTTGACTGACACCTGCATACATGATCCCTTTCCGACACCATTCTTAGATGAGATCCTGGATAGCGTAGGAGGCCAGGAAGCATACTCGTTCACTGACGGGTTCTCAGGATACCATCAGATCATAATCGCAATAGAAGATCGCAAAAAAACCATGTTTACCACTAAATGGGAATCATTCCAGTATACAGTCATGCCATTTGGACTCAATAATGCCCCTGCTATCTTATCACGCATGGTTGTCGTAGTGTTCAAAGAGTTCATCCACAAATTTCTGGAGGTATACTTTGATGACTGGACTGTCTTCGACTTAGTAAAGACACACGTTTTGAACCTGTGCATAATGTTGGATGCCTGTAGAAAGCACCACATCTCCCTAAACATCAAGAAATGTATCTTCTGCATACCTTCCAGAATCCTGCTTGGACATATAGTGTGCTGACAGGGGCTGATGGTTGGCCCTGTAAAAGTTGTAGTTATCATAAATCTCGCATTACCTATGACCAAGAAACAGCTGCGTTCGATCCTTGGACATGCAGGCTGCTACCGAAAGTTCATTCAGGGATACGCACTGATCACGACACCTCTAGAAAAGCTGCTTAAGAAGGAAATTTAATTTTTTGGGGATGATGAGTGTCATAAGAGCTTTGAGCTACTCAAGGAAAAGATGGTATCTACACCTATCCTTATTTTTCCTGATTGGGTGAAGGTATTTCATGTTCACATTGATGCTTCAGGAATCTCCCTCTGAGCGGTTCTTACACAGCCTAGGGACGGAGACATTATTCACCCAGTTTCATTTTCTAGTCAAAAAATCTCTCATGCGGAGCACAACTATGCCACCGCGGAGCAGGAAGGATTGGCCATGGTTTATTCATTACAAAATTATCGGCACTATTTGTTAGGGGGACACTTCAAAATGTTCACAAATCATTTGGCTTTGAAGTACAGTAAGACAAGCCCTATGAAGGGGAGAGAATCTAGGTATTACATTGATGTTCTAGGAATACGACTTTGAGATCATTGTCAAGCCTGGGAGGTTGAATGCTGGACTAGATCACTTGTCCTAAATTGAGAGTGGTGAGGAATCAACCAACCTGGAGGAAGGATTACCTGATGCGTAGCTGTTTTCTATTAAGGTATTTGATGTGCACTTCGCTGACATTATCCAGTTCTTGACTACAGGCAGGGCACCTGTGGAGTATTCGGTGCACCAAAATAAAGAGCTGGTATCTCGTGTTGCAAATTTTACCATAATCGCAGGACATCTATATAAGATGGGTGTAGATGAAGTGCTGCGCAGGTATGTCCTCAAGCACGAATGGCATGATATCCTGGCAGAAACCCATGACGGGGTATCAGGAGGTCACTACGCAGGGAAAGCAATGGCGCAGAAGATCTTAAGAGTTGGCCTATGGTGGCCTACCCTGCATACTGACTCTCATGACTATTGTAAAGCCTGCGAAACATGCCAACAGACGGGAAGGCCATCACGTAGAGATGAAATTCTCCTTCAACCGTAAATGGCCCTACAAGCCTTTGAAAAATGGGCCATCGATTTTGTGGGACCTATTAACCCACCCGGAAAGAAGACAGGTGCACGCTACATCATAACTACCACTGACTACGTAACCAGGTGGGCCGAAGCACAAGCGGTGAAGGATTGTGTTATCACAAAATCTGACCCTGACAGGCTGCTGATCAAGTAGACTCTGAGTAACTATTTCAAACCAGACTTTTAGTTGAGGCTTAGCCTCCTCAACCTGAGAGGGCTCTCTCAATAGGTTTAAGATTTTAAATTAAGGATTAGATGGCTAACTCTGGGAATAAATTGGATATAAAGTGTATAACTGGTTTAATTATTTATCAACAAACATATATTGGGCTATGGAATCAAGGTATGTTTCAAAAAAACATCAAAATTAGCTTAACATGGAAGTTAGGGCATTTCAGAGTTTTAGATGTGTCAGCAAAACAGTAACACAATGAATAAAACACAGTTTACAAACATGTGAAGGAAGTTAGAGAATTTTCCAATGAATTCTAAGTAACACATGTTCATACCACTACAAATAGGTAGATAATAAAATCCATAGGAAGATCAAACACCAAAAACTCTTTCTGAATCCTGAGTAGTAAAGCCAATATCTATATTAAGATGAAAACACATCGTCTACTATAGTGACATAGTTTGCTTGTTAATGAAAATTTCCAACCATGAGGAATTCGACCTCATGCTTTATATAGAGTCATTAAAATCTTGGATTCTATGATCCATCCTTAGGAGAATTCGAATTTCTAAATTGACACCTATCCACTCCTAAAACAGACTCTTAATTACAAGTTGACAGTTAATTGTCTTTTAGGAGTCCTAATACAATAGGAGTGAAACTCCTTATCATGTTTAAAATAACCTTATATAAGATTTAAATACTCTCTTTGACACCTTAAACCCCATGAATTCGAATTTTATGATGTCTCCACCCTTGATGTAATTCTGCTGATGATGGCCCAAACTGTCCTAAAAATCAGGAGACAGATTTCCTGTTTTTTAGCTTAGGATCCTTTTAGTTTCTTGAGATGTTTTGACCATTTCTGACTGATGAATTCGAGGCTAATTGATGTTAGGAACATGATTTACATATGTCCCAAGTTATCCCTTCATGCCATCTGTGCAAAATCTACTTTGGACTTCTCAAAACAGTGAAAACAGATCTGCGCTACGAAAGTAGCACAGTTTCGTAGCGCTTTTCGTAGCGCAGTGTTTTCACTCCTTTATTCAACATATTTCAATATTTTTATTTCATGATAACCTTTATCATCACTTGAAACACTCCCACAAGAAGTTTCAAAACCAAACTCACAAAGATTCATTCAAAATTTGCTATGAAAAATGATGAAAATACTGCTTCAGCGAATTATTCTTGTTTCTTCCCTGACAATTAGGTCTTGGGATAGAGCCTTTATCTTCTCATACATGATGTATTTTGAGAAACTAAAGGAGGTTTTTGTATTCCATGTTTTCGGTAATAAAAATATCTCCTTTTTTTTCGAAATACTTCTCCTGTTGTCCAGAAATTGTCCTTGAAAAACATGTGTAAAACAGGAAAACTCTGTTTTCTGAAAATAGGGCTTCAAAGAAAGCCTTGTATCTCCCACTTCATAATTAATTGAAAGAAACTGATAGAGGTTTTTGTAGTTATGGATGTTAGGAAGAAAAAACTCTTTCCGTTTTCAAAAAATATTTTTCAGTTTCTCAGAAAACGCTTTTGAAATTTACTACTAAAGCCAGAAAACAGAGTTTTTCTCTTCATGGTGAAAGGTTGCTTTAGCAGTTTCGTAGCGCGCTACGAAACTGCTGTGCAAGCAAATTTGTTGAAAATTTATTCAAAATTAGTGCCTTGGAGATGTTTAAACCTCATAACAACTGATATTTATCAAAAAAAAATATAGTAACATGACCTCAAGAATATGATCTTCACCCAAAATTGTCTTCTCCAGCTCATCATTAAACCCTTGCATCCTTTTTAACATTATGATCGTGGATAGATCATTTTCATATGTGTTATGTCCACCAATAATTTTCATATTAATTCTTCCACTGACAGCTGCAACTTCAAGTATTCGGACTTTGATGATACCTCCAGCCTTGTTGTAACCCTATTTATCATTATCCAAACTTCCCTAAAAACCAGGAGACAGAGTTCCTGTCTTTTAGCCCTTAACCTCCATGTTTTATCTTCGAGTATTTTGTTAGAAATGTTGACTGTTTCATATAGGTGAAATGTGCTAATATATCCTTGAAACCTCACTCTTCCACTTGTACAAAAATATTCCTTCGAAACAGTATAAAGGAGATGGTGTATAACTGTGCTACGAAAATAGCATCTGTTTTCGTAGCGCAGAATTTGCATTGCTATAAAACATTCTTTAAGGCCTTATTTATTCTGCTTTGAAACTTGGATCTTCATCTTTGACCTTTACTCTATCATTAGCAGCATCAAAACTTGGAAATCAATTGTTTTTACCCCTAAAACACCTATGAAAAATGCCCAAAATTCACCTACAGCAGTTTCGTAGCGCGCTACGAAACTGCTATGTATGCCTCTTTTACACAGTTTTTTCCAAAATTTGCAGTCTTAAGGATATTTTAACTTCTGCAATGATTTCCATAGAGCTTAACAATCAAAACAAGTTGACTTTGAAATTTTTTTTCTCCAAAAATTAATCTCCTTATTTATGACAAAACTGACTTAGAATTTGTAACTTACTGCTCTGTTTTAACCCTGTTGTAACTTACCTTCAGATTTTGTCAATTGAATTTCAAGGTCTTCAATCTGCCTCTTCAGCTTCCTATTAGTTTCCTGCAAACTGTGATTTATCAGCCTCGCTTGAATTTAATACAGTCAGCCTCTCTTGGTATATTAATCAGCCTCGCTTGAAAATAGTAATCAGCCTCGCTTGATATATGAGATAATTTTTGGTAAGAGATTACCATAAGCTTTAGCATTCGAAAACAGCCTCACTTGATTAGGAACTCAGCCTCTCTTTTCAGCCTCACTTGATTTCAAGATGAAGGAAGCTTGGTTTTCAGTTTACATGAGCTTACCATTCGAAAGGGTATGTATGTATTGCTTCTTTGCATGAGACAATAAAACAAAAGACCAGCCCCTTTTGAATTTGTAAAATAACTAACATAAATGACCTCCAACGAATGTAATGATGGTTTTGAATGGTTGCATGCATGAGAAATGACTCCTAGCTGATACCTAATGATGGATAATTAATGAAATTTGAGTGATTTGATGACTTGACATGACTTGCTATGAATCCCCGATTTCATAGCGTGCCTAATGCATTTTCTGGGTTTTGCGCTACGAAAAGAGCAGCATTTTCGTAGCACAAAACAAAAATTTTACACTGTCTACGCTATGAAAACGTGGTTTCGGGGCTAATTCAAAAAATTTTCAGATGGTTTAAAACAGGACATTCTAAACAGGATATGAGACACTCAAGGCATGAAATAAGGTTGTTGAACTTTATTTGACAATGAGAATGAGACTCTAACCCTATCACCTACCCTTTAAAACATGAAATGACTCAACATCTATCTAAGACCATGACAAGGAACAATGTAAACTATCCAAGTTTAGAAAATTTTTTATAGTGATAACACATTGCACTATAGATACCAATGCAGACTTCATCTTTGAGCAGATTCTAACCAGATTTGGGTGTCCGAAAATCTTGATGAGAAATAGAGGTATGCACTTTGTTAATGATACATTACAGGCCTTAACAGAGGAATTCTAGATCCATCACGTGAAAAGCACTCCATATCATCCTCAGGAAAACAGAGCTAGCAAACGTGATTCACCAACTCTGCACAGATGTTCCAAAAGAAATCTCGGCCACAGCCACCCCCCAGGCTAAGGTTGAAAGGTTGGTTGCAGCACTAAAGGCCTCTAGGGTGGAATTTCAGGTGGTCAAGACACAGATGGAGCAGCAAATCGCAAATCTGCAGGCTAAGCTACAGCCAGAGACACCTCGGAGGTATGGGCCCAACGAACTGCACTGGTCACCGCGGCTACAAATGTCATCACAGGGCAGATCGCACAGGGTGCCCAATTACTGGAAACATCCATGCAGCTATGGACCAAGGTCCAGCATGACCCGATCCTACATGAAATTAACCAGGACCTGCGACAGAAGGAAAAAGAATTAGAGAATTTAGAGGCCACCCTGCCCACTTTGGTTCCTGCTTAGCGTTTGACGTGGCTGCGAACTAGTCACTTCCTCCAAGCTGATACTGATGAGCTCCAACATAAGAAGAAGGTCCTTGGTGACTGCCTGAAGCCTTGGGCTACTGACGCCCTCAAGATTTCGCAGGATGTTGATATTTTTGTTAAGTAGCTAAACCAGACTCTGGAGAGTGTCACCATCGCGACAGAAGGCCCGATTTCACAGAAGTTGGTCGACATTGCGCAAAATGTTGTTGCTCAGAGTGAAGGCATGCTTCCCCCATTGGCTAAGGTGATTAGATTGTTGCAGGCGTAGGTGGAAACCCCACCATCACAGTGACTCAGAACGAGTCACAAGATTTTGTTGGGGGACTGTTGGAACAGGGTCTCCTAAAGCTGCGAATTTTGTCCATTTTTGTATATTTTTTGCAATATTTAGTCTAACACAGGGGTTTTGGGGTGGGTCAAAGCCCCTAATGCATTGTAACTGGTAAAGGGTAGACCAAGAGTCCGCAAACCACGGTTTGTGGACCATTGGATGCGTAGGCTAAATCAATATAAATAGATGAACCTTTTTTAGTCTTAAGTAAGGAAAGAATAGAGATAGATGTGAAGCGTGTATTGTTAGATCTGTAGTCGGGTTGTTTGGGTAAGGACTCTTGTTGGCTGTGTGCGTGGAGATCCTCAGTCCTACTGTGTGCGGACCCTACTTGTGGTGTGCGCAAGCGGTATTTTGGTATTGTAAGAGGATTTTGGTATTAATATATGTGAAGTACTATTGGACATCTAATGTTATCTGTTTTGTTATGATTGATGTGAACGATTAAATTGCGAAAGTATCTATTTGATAGTTGCAAAAGTATCTATGTTTCTGTTATATGAATCTATGATCTATTAATTTCTACGATTATAGTTTGTTATGTTGATAGATTGGTATTACGTACGTAGATGCGAAGATAATTACTAGATTTGTGCCTGATAGTAGCTCTGTTGTATAACCTGCAAATAGATATGTTAAATATGAACTCGATAGGCTGGGAACGCATACCTGCTTGAGTTACTTTCTCTCTCTCAAGGTGTGGAAACCTAGTTCCAGCACCCTCCCGTACTGCTTTGGGTGAGACTTTGACCTGCGCAAGCAGGTCACTACTGAAAGGGCCAGTAGTATCGGGGTTTTTTGGCAAGCCTTAACCTCTGAACCTGGGTCAGGACCTTGTTAGCCACCTATAAAAATTTTCATATCAAATGGTGGCTAAAATTTTTTTGAAGCCTGTAAGAAACAATTCATGACCTAATTGTTGGTTCTTAAAGTCTTATGATGATCTTTATCCTTCGATTTAATCTTCATTGCTATTTCCTTCATAAATCCTGAAAAATATGTTATTTTCCTAAAGAAGACTGCTAAAAAACCCCATTTTTCATCATTTTTACCCTTCCTTCACTCATAAATAACCCCATTTTCATCCCCTTTTTCTTCATAAAATTCTTCCATTTCCCTCATTTCCCTTCATTCCCTTCATAAATTCCCTTTGATAAGGTTTAAAACTCCTTTTTTAACCTTATCAGAACCCTCAAAGACCTCTAAAAAACACTCATTTTGGCCTAAAAACCTTCATTTTTCTATAAGGCCTTAAGCCCCTTTTGGCCTTAGTCCCAGCCTCTTTTCTGCATAAAACCAACACCGAGACCAGGCTCTAAGCACTTATCGCATCAGAAGTTTTAATCGCATCGCAAATATTCATTTCACCCTTTTTTATGGTTATTTTCTTTTCTCCGATGCGATCCCGTGATCGTTTCTCCGACGTTGATCTAATCTACTGCACCCAGATCCAACGGTCCATATCGCTCCATACTCCAAACCCGCCATTCCACCTTTTTCCTTTATGATTAAACCTCCACCTTCGATCTAGCTTTAAGATCGATGGCCCTCGCTCCATCGCAAATCGGCAATCGCAACTCCTTTTATCCGTTCCCTTTGTCCTCCGCCGATGCAATCCTGCGATCAAATCTGGACCGTCCATCCCAAATATCTAACGGCCAGGATCTTAACCTGACTTCCCTTTTTTATTTCATAAGCGTGACAGTTTAACTTCTCGGTGAAAATCCACCGTTGATCTTTGCAGATCAACGGTCCTCATTGCGCCCAATCTCCGCCCGATCCCCTGCCTCATATTCCTTTCAGCGCTCCATCATTAAATCTGGGTCGTTCATTCCTAAGATCTAACGGTCGAGATGCAGCCTGATAGGTCCAACTCCTTTGGGACCTACCCCTCGCCTTGTAAAAATCATGTCCACTCATGATCTAACACCTAGACTCCACTAACTCCTCCATGCGCAGTTTCCCCCGTCAACAGATCTCGACCGTCCATTCCCGAGATCCAACGGTCAATATCTAAACTGCCATTGACCCTACCCACCTTTTTTTCCAGCGCATCTTACCCCATCGTGCTCTCATTCCCACCGTCAGATCTCTCCTCCTTTCATCTGACGGTTGAAACTCCATATCGTGTAATTTTGTGCCTGAGCGTTAATGCCAAAAAATTACGCAATATGGGCGGTATTAAAAGGATAGGTGTCAAGCGGCAAAGCATATCGCGTTTTTTTGGAGAAATTTTGAAACCACCCCAATGTTGCGCGAAAACCATTCCATTTTTCCGCCATACCACCATTCCCCAATGCATTGATTTTCCTCCTTCTAATCTTGGTCGTCCATTATTTTAATCCGACAGCTCTCGCTGCACTTCACCACCAAGTCATTCACCCTTTCCCCTTTGCTCCCAAGCACTCCGTTTAAGAAATCCCAACCGTTGATCATTCTAGATCCACAGCTCTTATTCATTCTGCGTCTGAACTTTGTTTTAGCCCCATTTTCGCTTCCGCCAAAGATTTTTTCCCTTTTTCTTACATTTTCCTCCTTTCCACTATAAATTTTTCCCTCCGCATTATAAACTCCCCAATTAATCCTAGTCGTTGATCAATCTAGATGAACGGCCCAAACTTAATCTGACCTTCACTCATTCAACCGCCTCCCCGTCAAACCTATCGAGCAATCTCAATCGTTGATTGATATGGATCGACGGCCATGATTAAACCTCGCCTACAAAACAACCTCTGACCTATTTTCACCAGGTTTTCTTAATTTTGTTTGTTTTTGAAGGTTTTAAAGCTTTTCCACAGTTTTTTAAATAAAATCAAGGGCCGGGGATGACGATCCCTCAGGCCACTATTCATGAAGAAGATCATTCTGCAGGGTCCACATCATGATTTATCCGTGCCTCATGAGCACTGATAACATTATAAATCCTTCTGTGCACCTGCAAAAAGCAACAAAAACACAGTAAACCTTAATCAGACAAAGAGTATCAGTGTCCAAGTATGGGATCAAAGAAAAAATGAAGAATGAAAGGTTTTTAACAAAGTTTTGAGGGATTAAGGCATAAATTTGACTATCAAAGGCCTAATCCACACAGTTAAATACAGTATGAAGACCTGAAGACAAAAATTAAGCCTAATTAGGCCTAAAACATAGAGAAAAGACAGATTAAAGGTGTTTTAGAATAAAAAAAGCAAATCTATCAGTACGAGAAGCCTCCACTACCACCTCAGAGGCTAATTAAATCCTCTCCAGCTACCAAAAGCCACCTGTAGCCTCAAATCAATCAAAGAAGGCATAGTTATTGCCTATTTTCAAAGATATTTGTCTAAAGACAGCTAAACAGTTAATTCAACCAAAGAACTTATTACAAATTGTAAGCAGAGTTATTATAAAGATAAGAAAGTGCCCTAAAGTTAATCTTCTCATCCATTAAGCCTTAAGAAGTAGAAACAGAGTTATAGGTCGAATGCATCCCTGCCTTATGCCTTGCATGGTTTTCAAGGCTGAGGATTGCATTTACTATGGAATTAATAATACTTAAAACCTAGAAACTCTTCCACCTCCTCATTTTCTTATAAAATCTCATTGAGGAGCACATTGTAAAAGGTTGGTCTCTAGATATATGTAGCATGTAAATAGTTTTCTGAAGCTGTTGAAGCTCTGTTTGTAATTGAATATACTTAAGCTGAGAAGAGAAATTTTTCTGAGTTTGTTGAGACCTTTTGGACTTGAAGATTGTACTGGTTTGAACATCAATATACGAGTCAAATTCTATGGGATCCTGGTCTACATTAATGGTGATGTTTTTCTTATTGTAAATTTTCTTCCTTCATGTTTTTCATATTGTCCATTTTCTCTGATAAAGAATAGCAAATATAGAGCTAGGATTTACTGTTAAAGGTACCCTACTCTCACTGATAAGCTTTATCTTTATTTTTTCCTCCTTTTGTATTTTAGAATGATTTAATATAGTCTAAAATAGTTAAGGAATGTTGGTGAGCCCATGTCTTACTGTCAAAAACTTTAAACATTGTTCTTGAATGAGATCTTCATTACATGCTAAGTAAAGATTGAACTAGGGAAGTTTATGGTTAGCCCTGTCCTCTAGTTTCTTCTCCAACAGTTTGCCTTGAAAGTTTCCCTTAGAGTATGCTGAAAGCAGGTTTAGATTTCAATGATATCTTACTTGATCTTAAGTTACTCTTATGTTTATCTTTAATGTTTTCATCCTTTCTGAAAGTAGTCATGTGGATTACTGGATTGTTTGTCTGATAAGTTAGCTTTAATACAAGCTTGTCCAAAGAAGTTTATGGTTAGCCCTATCCTTTGGTTGGTTTCAAACAGTTTCTTAAAAGGTTTTTCTTGTTTGGAAAGTTAATAAATCCTTGTTGAAATTATTAGCTTCTTCCACCTTCACAACACTTTGATGTTCCATTCCATCATTTAATCTAAGAGATCCTGAGGTGTAGATGACTTGCCCAATGGTAACCTTTGTAGACTTGATGTTTCAATTAAATCCTTTATGACTCCATAGCCCAATGGATTGATGCCACTTCTTGCCTATCATATCAGCTGAAGCATTCTTTCACCTACTTTCACCTTCACCCTTCATTTAGACTTCCTTCACCTTCATATATCTTTTCCCAACCAAAACAAACAAAAACATTGTTCTTTATAACTAGCCTAATATCACATTCCAAAATCCTTAAAGATCACATCTTTAAACACACTTATAGAGAGATCCCTCTCTGGATTCAGGAGGGCTAGATCCTATAATCCCAAAGTGGTTCAAATTTTGTTTCTGCAGCTTTAGTCTCGCCAATGTGCTAAAATTACAGGGAACTAACAGACCCCTTAAGCCAGCAAGCTTGCATGCCCTAATGGAAATTTCTTCGTATTTGACGACAGGTTCTCATCATTGGCCTTCAATTGAGTGATTTTGTGGGTGTTCAATGCCAGCTCACTATTCACATTCCTTGGATTGTACTAGTTGTACCTTGAGAGCCATTGTTTTTATTGGTGGTTTCTATCGCACATGTTAACAGCTTTCATCATTGGCTGGTAATCAAGTGACTTTCTTGCATGTTAGACGTCAGCTCACTCATTCACATGCTTGGATCTGTACTTGTTCAGGTCGAGATGGAGTGCAAGACCCTGGGGTTTTCTGATAAAATCCAAGATGCAAGACAATTTGGTTTATCGTGACTATATGCATGACTCTTTTGATTGGATGGTTGCGACCATACCTAAGTCTATTTCTTGATCCCTCTTGTTGGATGGCTTCGTCCATACCTTAGATATTGTTTTATATATGTACTATACTATGGATGGTTGTGCCCATGCCACATGTTCATGTATCAGATATATTTGTTGTACTTGTCCTTGCAGGTCTTTCGATGGCGGTGTTTGGTTTGAACTCGTTCTCATAAAGCATTTCACTCCTCCCTCTCTCTCGGACCTCATGCTTTAGGGGGAATCTGTTACACAGTATTTTTTCACCATCCCTACAATCCCCATCCAAAATATTGGAGGACCATTTCAGTGACTTCTCTATATTTTCATACCTTGCAAAAAGTATCATTGAATCCCTCAGCATGTGAAGAACATTTTCTCTGTTGACTATTCCTGGATTAGACTCTCAAAAACACATGATTTTGGGTCGTTTCTAGTAGGAATTTATGGCCTCGTGCCCATAGAGAAATTAAAACTTGGCCTCGCGCCCATTGGTGCTCTGTCTTAGTGGACTGCCCGTGCCGAGCTGTTTTTGGAAAGTTTTTTAAAATATAAATGAAGTTTCCATGCCTAACCACTTCATGAGTGAAGCCATCATGGTTTGTTTGACTGAATAATGTCGAATACTTTCATTTGGCTTCTTGTTTCCTATATTTGAGAAAATTCCCAAAGGATAAGGTCTCCCATCCACCTTGTGAGGGATCCCAAACCACCTCCTCCTCTCCTATAAATACATCCTTCTCACATAGTTTCAACTAGCTGAACAGTCCTTACTATAGCTGGTGTGAGAATAGAGTAGAGACGAATCCATTTTCGAGAGAGATTTTAAGCCCATTTCCTCTCCAAGTCTAATCCCCTACGAATTCTTGAGACGCATTTGACTGGACCCGTTGAAGGAGGCTGCAACGTTAAGGATTTTTTGTTGTAAAATTCTTCTCTCTACTTTTAATGCAAGACTATTTTTTTGGTTCCAATTTTTTGTTTGATAATATTCAAAGTGTTTTGATTTATCTTGACCAATCATATAGTTATGAATCAAAATATGTTTTCATATGTTGTCATCGTTCTCTTGATCCTTGTGCAGGTACATGGATATTTCCACTAAAATATCGCAACGTGTGAAGACAAAGATCAGTGGATCGCTGCTACAAATGAAAACAATAGAATTGGACCAAGGTAGGAAATATATTCTAACTCATTTTCATTCATTAGATAGAAGTTTTAAATTCCAGCTCGTTTCCCTTGTTGCTAGACCCACTCCAGGGCTAGAGGGATCACCACTATCTGCAGAGGGGATTTACCTACACAACAGTATTGTATCTCCATCTAATCTTATCTATATGCTGACTCTTTTTTGTATTTCTTTCACCTAGCACCTGTAAAAGTGTGCTTGTATCTTCTCCCGGGATGTGTGTCCTAAACCAATCCTCTTTCTGCCATTGGCGATATGGGTTACCTTTGACTTCAGAGTCCCATAAATTTTTGACCCTGGTTAGTCCTTCCCTTTGCAACTGTTCTTAGAGACGTGGCATTTCCACCATCCCTTGTATATTTGGCAATTATTGCCAAGCATCCCTAAAAAAATCTACCTCACCTCCATCTCTTATCTCCCAAAAGTTATGCTCTTTGACTATATTGCGATTGGAATTATCTGCCCTCCATATTATTGATCCTGGTAGTTCCTCATTGAATCGAATCAGGTTCTGTCTATTCCATCCTCTTCCATATTTACTCGTCCAGAGATCTGCCATGGTTCTGACTTGTTTTCAATCCATCGCCACTATATTTTCAACCCCAACACCCGATTACTTACTTCTGGGTCCCTAAGCCCCAGACCTGCCGCTTCCTTGGGAAAGCAGACTATTTTCTAGTAAACCAACTTGTTCTCAGTGTTCCTAGGAATTTTCTCTGGATAGCCCTTATTTTCTTAATGAATGACTTCAGGGCCACAAGGACTGAGAAGAGGTACATTAGCATCGCCTGAAGCACTGACTTCACTAGAGTTAGATGGCTAGGAAGGTTTAACGCTCAATGAGTCCAGTTGTCCAGCATGGTTGTCATCTTATCTAAGAGTTCAGTCCAAGTACTATGACCTGCCTTAGATCCTAGCAACGAGGCTCCTAAGTATTTTGAAGGGAGGGATCATTCCATGAAGCCTAGGATTCTTAGTAAGGTTCTTTTGTGTTATCACAGGAGTGTTGAAGAAGTAGACTTGTGATTTCTCATTATTTTCTTCCGGGCCGCTAGCTCTTTTAAATAACTCCAAGATTTATTTTACACCTCGCAT